>MCJB01050313.1:34963-61495 GCA_002018475.1 Nicotiana obtusifolia
CCCCAAGCAACAAGCCCAGGAGGTTGCTCCATATAAACCTCCTCAGCGAGTCGCCATGAAAAAAGCATTTTTTTACATCCAGTTGATGAAGTGACCATTGATGCATTGCTGCTAAGGAGATAAGCAGTCGAACGTATGCAATCTTGGCAACTGGAGAGAGTGTATCACCTTAGTTGGGTGTATCCTTTGGCAACAAGGCGAGCCTTCAATCGATCAAGTTTTCCATCTAATCCCACTTTTACTGTATAGACCCATCGACATCCAACAGTAGATTTTCCCTCTGGTAATTGGACCAAATCCCAAGTGCTACTGGTCTCTAGAGCAGTCATTTCTTCGATCATAGCATCTCTCCATCCTGAATGTTCCAATGCTTCATTAATAGTCTTTGGTATAGGTACATTAGATAAGGTAGATACAAAGGTATAGTATAATGGGGACAACCGATGATCACTTAAACAATTATATCTTTCTGGGTGTCGAGTAGTACGTATAACTTTGTGTATGGCAATTGGTGGAGTCGCTATATCTGATGAAGGAATGACTGGAGTAGGTGACGGAGGAGCAATACCTGGATCAGGAGTAGTGCTATTATTGATAATAGCAATATAGCGAATACGTCTGGAGTATACTTGAAGAGGAGGGGGAACAACTTGAGGGGTGCATGGAAGACTAACCTGTGGCACGGGAAATATAGGCACCGGCAAAACTTGAGGAACCAAATTCTTGTTTGTAGTGTCTAGTGGAAAATAGGGAGATGTTTCAAAAAAGGTTACATACGCAACGATAGAATATTTATGTGCTTTTAGATCATAGCACTTGTAACCTTTCTGGTAATAAGAGTATCCAAGAAAGACACATTTAATAGATTTTGGTTGGAGTTTGTCATTACTAGGACTGTGATCATGAACAATACAGGTACATCCAAACACTCTCAAAGGTAGATGATAGGGATTTTGACCAGGAAAGAGAATTGAGTGAGGACTTTGATTTTGCAACATGGTAGAGGGCATTATATTGATCAGATAACAAGCAGTGAGAACATCATCTGCCCAAAAGCGAAGAGGAACATAATGGTGTATAAGTAAGGTACGAGCAGTTTCAATAAGATGCCGATTTTTACGTTCGGCGACGCCATTCTGTTGAGGAGTATATGCATAAGAAGTCTGATGAGTAATTCCTTGAGATGACATGAATTTGGAAAATGAAGATGATAAATACTCCTTGGCATTGTCACTACGTAATACCTTTATTGAAACACCAAATTGATTATTTATCTCAGTACAAAAAATTTGAAAGATAGAGAATAATTCAGAACGATTTTTCATTAAAAATACTCATGTGCAGCGAGAAAAGTCATCAATAAAGGTAACAAAACATTGAAATCCTAAACTTGAAACAACACGACTAGGACCCCATACATCTGAGTGAACAATGTCAAACATAGATGAGGCTCTATTATTGACTCGTTTAGGAAACAAAGTGCGAGTATGTTTCCCAAGTTGACAAGACTCACATTCAAAAGAAGACAACATGGAAAGACTAGGAATTATTTTCTGAAGCTTTGCAAGACTCGGGTTGCCTAAAAGACTGTGGAGAAGATCAACTGAGGCACCGGAAGTGAAGGCAACTGGCGGTTGTGATTTGGACATGTGATATAGTCCCTGTGACTCATATCCTGCTCCAATCGTCTTTCCCGTACTCTAATCCTGTACAACAACAAAGTTACCTATAAATTTGACAAAGCAACTGAGGTTTTTGGTTAATTTGCTAATGGAAATTAAATTGAATGGGCATCCGGAGCAAATAAGACCGTGTTTAAAGAAATAGAGGGAAGAAGTTGCACTTCTCCTATTCCTTTTATTACAGTTCGTGAAGAATTAGCAAGGGTAACTGCAGGGAGGTTTGAGGAACAAGGTTTGAGAAAAGATTCTGATTACCAGAAATATTACCAGATGCACCAGAATCCAATATCCATGAGCAACTAGGTGAAGATCTAGTCAGACAAGCAAAGGAACTACCAGTTTGTGAGGTGCCAAATGAAAGTAATTGTTGTTTGGCCGTTTAATACTGCAAGTAATCACTATAATCAACTCCAAACAGAGTAATAGAATGAGCATGTTGACTATCTGTATCTCCATGAGCCTGAACCATCTAGGTTGTACTGCTATTGTCAGTACGTGATGGTCGACCATGCAGTTTCCAACATGTTTGTCGAGTATGGCCTGGCTTGTTGTAATAGTTGCAGTAGGGTCTAGAGCTTTTACCTTTCCTCCTTTGTGAGACATTTTGTTCCCGTGAATTTTCATTTTGCACAGCTAACACAGATGTCTCAAGTTTAGTAGTATCAAGTGTTTCTGAACCAACACGCAATAATCGGGCAGAAACTTCAACTAAGGAAGGAACTGTAGAACTTGCCAAGATTTGATCCCTTACAGGACTAAGATCAAATCGAAGTCCTTTCAGTGCCAAAACCATAAAGAACTTATCCCCGTGTTGCTCTTGCGTGGTGACACTTACAGATAGTGGCATGAGAGAGTCAAATTGATCATTTAAGGTATCTATTTGTCTTATATAACTCGCCATATCTTGATTATTTTGCTATAGTTGGACTAAATCTGATACAACTTTGTATATACGGTGTATATCATTCGTATATAAAGTACTAGCTTTAGTCCAAACTTTATAGCAAGTTTTACAAGATTGAAATAGGTTAAGTAATTTAGGATAGAAAGAATTCCATAAAAGATTGCACAATTGTGCATCAATTCTATTCCACTTAGTCCTCTCAGTAGCAACAATATCACTAGCAGTTCTTATTAAATGTTCTTCATATCCCTGACCCATAAACCACATTTCAACTGAGGAAGACCACGATATGTAACTATCACTGCCTTGAAATCTAACAAGGGAGAACTTGAAATTAAAAAAAAAATGGTTTGATGTCACCTGTCTGTGAAGAACCATCTTGCTCCGACATTTTGAGATTCTAATTCTAGACAGGCCAAATATGTAAGGAAAAAAAAATGTTGCAAATAACTTCCACTAGAATCTAGAATAAGCCAAAATAATGGCTTGATGTAGAGGAAAAACATACATCAATGGTTAACTCTTTGAAAAAGCAATAAAAAGGTGGGACAAAATAACCCACTAGGTGTAAAAGAAAGGCAATAAAAGTGGGACTTGAAATAGTTTCAAGGAAAAGCTTATCAGAAACCCAATTGCTCTGTTCCTCTCTCAAAATACAGACCCAACAACTCTTCTTCCTATCTCATTCAACTTCAACAACAACAAGAAGAAGCAAAAGTAGAGAAATTTTTTACGTGTTCCAAAAATGGCAAGATTGGTGCCTATTCTTTCTGAACTCTAAGTGTTTTCTTGTGGAAACAAGATCTGGCCATGAAAGGAGACTACTAATGGAATCGGGGGTCAAAGGGTAACAAGATCTGACCTGGAATAGTGACTGCCGGAAAAACCAGCCAGAAAAAGTATGAGTCTCTACCGAGATCGTAGAGGCTCTAATACCATGTGAAGAATGTAAGTGTATTTCACTTCATACTTAAAATGATATATTACATCGAGAATATATACACAAAGCTAGACACATAAGTCAAAGATGCATCCCTGAGATCACACCTTCTACCTACAATATTTGACTATCTATCCGACATACAATCTAATATTTGAAATACTCTCTGACAATATCTAATAATGATTACTGAGAAAAAAGGTTAAAAATTACTCCCTCCAGTCCACTTTAAGTGATGTTTTGGCCTATTTTTATAATCCACAATATTTGAATTCTTCGATAATTAAGAAGGAATTAACTTCTTCTTTCCAAAGTTGCCCTTGGAATAAAGAGCCTAGAAGTAGTTTTTTATATTTCCAATGAGCAAATTAAGGTTAATATGGTCAATTTCATTGTTAATTAATGCTAAAAGGTGAATTCCTTAATATGTGTGAAAAGAGCCAAAAAATCACTTAAAGTGGACTGGCGGGAGTACACAAGAAGATATAATTGAGTCTCTTTTTTTCAGTTAGATGCATTTAATATGACAGGATCAAAGCTGCTTTTTTTCAAAAAAAAATTGCTTTAAAAGAAGTAACAGGATGTAAAGCTCATGAACCTTCTTCATCAGATGTTCTTCTGTTTTTCTGTTTTAAAAGGGTAAACAGCCTTCTGCATGGGACAAACTAATTCAATTCAAAAGGTACAAATGTTAAGGCATAAGCTTGAAACTACTTAAATATGATCTAGAAGAATTAAGCATGACAAAAACAAAAAACTGATGACCGAGAAATCCATCTGGGGCCAACCCTTAGGACCGATCACAGTCTTTAAAACTTAGGGACAATGGGCCTGCTCCTCTACCCATCCGCACTTAATACGAAGCTTAGATGACATAGCGCAGGGCTCAAACAGTACCTCAACATTTTCCACTTGAACTAAGCCCTGGGACTACTTTCATTACTTCTTAAATTTTAACAATCAAACACATTAAATACTCCGAAGCAACCACATAAATTCTTTGTTGTAGAAAAAGTTGGTTAATTAAAGTAATTGTGTTGTTGAAATTAGGACTACTATACATAGTGCCACAGTTAAAAAAAAAAAAAAAAAAAAGCATTAGAACAATGATAAAGATGTCTTCGTGTGACTTATAGACCACAGGATCTTATAGACCACAAGGTTCGAGTCGTGGAATCACCCATTGGCACAGTAGGCCGCTTGCATCACGCTCTTTGGGGTGCGGCCCCTTCCAAACCCGAACACGGGATACTTCGTGCACCGGGCTGCTCCTTTTATACTGAGTGCCATAGTAATGAGAAATCTCCAAAGCAGTAGGTAAGATTTTCCTAACGGACATTTTATCAAACATTTCATATGCATTAGTCAGTAGTGCCCCTCCACCTTTCGCACTTAAGTGGAGAATCGTAAAGGTGTAGACCCATTATCCCAGAGTTCCGAAGTTCAACGAACTTGTCGGTGAACAAAAAAATATAAGTAAAACCCTTATTTCCTCGTCTTCAGAGAAAAAGAAATCAGTGCACAAATAAACACACACACACGAAGGGGGGAAATTCCCAAAAATAAACATGAATGCTTACCGGTAACAAAGTAATTTAGAGGAAGAAGCAACGACTGAATAAATGATAGAGCTTGAGGAGGAACCAAATCAAAGATTAATGAGAGGAGCAGTTGCTGTTTAGCAGAAGAAAAACTGGGAAAACTTTCTTTTAAGAGGTCCTGATGTTTATGTGCAATAAAATATCAGTGGTGTTAAACCCTTGCATAGTAGGAGTAATAAAATTTAAATTTATAATTGCTTCAGCTTTTTTGGTAATTAAAGAATGGACTCATAAATCGCGTTCTTTGAATGTGACTTGTAAATGATATTTTTACTGACAATCGTTTTACATGGGCAACTTATAATGTGCATTTCTTTTTTGGCTTATAAAAAGCAGTTCATCAAACTATAAATCTGTATACGGTTAAAATCGGGGCTAGCGAGCACCCCGATTTCTCGGTGTAGGAAACGAAGCATCGACATAACTACTCAGAATCGAGATCAAAGTCACGAACCTCTCGCACTAAGGCCCGGACGAAGCACTCACCACCTAGGCTATTGAGAACACGCCCTCGGATCTGGTTTGGGCTCTAAGACCTCGGAAGGCACAATCAAATGGTTGCACACGACTAACGAGGGCCGTGATATCCGCGCCCAACCGGATATCTCAGCGTGGATCACGGTCCGTATCAGCAGCTGATCAGTGATTAACAAAAAAGAAGATTTTTATCTTTCTTAGAGTTGTACTTGAGGTAAAAGTCCCCTACTATATAAAGGGGAAGTTAATTGTTCAATACAGATACTATAACACGCATACCAAGGCAATATAAACCTGTTTCCTCTGTTTCTAAGCTATTCAAAGGTTCTATTCTTGTTCATAGCTTTTCATATATATATTTCGGCTACGAGTCAAAGGCAGCTTAATTGTTAAGCCCACAACCGAGCCCCGATTCAATACTATTGCTGGATTGGCTATTTATTCTATCTTTCATTTGCTTATCTAACATTATTGATCACTTGTATTGGATTAATCCACGTATCCCTAAAACCACGTACAAATTCAATTGTTATCCATTTTAAGGATAAACAGTTTGGAGCCCACAGTGGGGCTAAGAATAATAGTGGTAATTTGATAGAAATTTTCATAACACACTCTGTTTTATGCTTGTTCTTTGAGATTTTAATTTCAGGTCAACCTAAAAATATCAAACTATCAGTCTGCTCATTTGTACGTTGATGATGAATCTGGCCATCCCGGTGAAAACAACAATATAGTGCCTAGCAACAAGGTGCCCCCTGCTGATCCCAACGGAGTCCCAGTTGCAGACCCAGTCGACCGCCAACTCACATGTGGCCATCGACGCCAACCTGCCGACCGACCCTGAGAACAGAGTTCGTGGAGGAGCCCGTCCAACGACTCGAGGTATGCCTGAAGGTGAAGGTGATGGGATCAATCTGCGAGTGATCTTCGAAATGTTACAGGCCCAACAAGTGGCGATAGCAAAGCTACAGAATCAAAGCCGCGCCCCCAGCAGAGTTGAGCCCGAACCATCCCGGAAAAACACCCGAAAAAATGAGCAAGCCATAGAAAGGCTGGGTGAAGCTGAGCCCGAGACCAACCCCGAAATGATAAAAATGCTTGAGGAACTAACAAAGCGGGTGGAATCGAGGGAGAAGAAAATTGAGGCCAATGACAAAAAAGTGGAGACCTATAACTCCAGTGTCGATCAAATCTCAGGAGCGCCCCCAATATTGAAAGGCCTGGATGCCAAGAAATTTATCCTAAAGCCTTTCCCTCCGAGCGCGGCACCGAAGCCAATCTCGAAGAAGTTTCGTTTGCCCAATACTCTGAGGTACAATGGAATCACAGATCCAAATGTTCACGTGACCTCGACTTAGAAGATGACAAAATCGAGTCGGTTTTGCTAAAAACGTTCGGAGAAACCCTGTCAAAAGAAACAATGATATGGTATCATAACTTACCCCTAAATTCTATTTATTCGTTTGTAATGCTTGCAGATGCCTTTATGAAAGCGCATGACGGGTCATCAAGGTCGAGAGCAAACAATGTCAAGCTAAAACAAAGAGACAACGAAATGCTTAGGGAGTTCGTATCGAGGTTTCAAATGGACCGGATGGACTTGCCTCCGGTTGCAGATGATTGGCCTTTCAGGTATTCACTCAAGGACTTAATCCGCAAAGCTCCTTGGCTTCGCAGCAGCTGAAACAAAATTTGATAGAGTACTCGGCGGTAACTTGGGCCAACGTCCATAATAGGTACCAGTCAAAAATCAGAGTTGAGGACGATCAGCCAGGGGCCCCCTTCGCGTCTGTTTATCCCATCAGAACTAATGACAGGTCTAAGAGAGTCGTCGACCATAGACCGAACTGAGACCGGTATCAACCGTATAGCATAGATCAAAGGAGTAACGGATCTGGGCGTAACCCTAAAAGAAATGAGAAAAGGAGCGATTGAGGCCACAATAGTCGGGGACTCATGAGCAAAAACGGTTTCGATAGACCACTTGGGGCCAAAGAGGCAACAAGGTTATCAGAATATAACTTCAATGTCGATGCTGCCAACATCGTATCTGCCATCGGGCGCATCAATGAGACCAAGTGACCTCGGTCATTGTAGTCCGACCCTACCCAGAGAGACCCTAACCTGATGTGTAAGTAACTAAGTATCATGGCACTCATGGCCACAGGATCTAGGACTGCCGACAATTAAGAGAAGAAGTGGCCCGGTTATTCAATAACGGGCATCACCTAAAATTTCTGAGTGATCGAGCCAAAAATCACTTTAAGAACAGGGACTCCAACAAACAGACCAAACAAGAAGAACCTCAGCACATCATCAACATGATCATTGCAGGAGTCGATGTCCCCCAAGAACCAATGCTAAAGCACACTAATATGTCCGTCATAAGGGAAAACGAACCTAAGATTATATCCCGGAGGGAACCATTTCGTTCAACGATGAGGATGCCGAAGGCATCGTACAACCGCATAATGATGCACTGGTAATATCTATACTTATAAATAAATCTCTAGTTAAGCGTGTGTTGATTGATCCAGGTAGCTCGGCCAACATCATCAGATCGAGGATCATAGAGCAGTTGGGCCTACAAGACCAAATAGTGCCAACAGTCCGGGTTTTGAACTGATTCAACATGGCATGCGAAACTACCAAAAGAGAAACAACTTTGCTAGTAAATACCGTCGGGACAATTCAGGATACCAAATTATACGTGATCGGGGGGACATGAGGTATAAAGCCTTATTCGGAAGGCCTTGGGTTCACAACATGAGGGCAATACCCTCGACACTACACCAGGCACTGAAGTTCCCCACATCGGGAGAAATCAAGACGGTTTACGGGGGAGCAGCCGGCTGCAAAAGAAATATTCGCAGTCGATGAGGTGATCCTGATGTCCGCATTCTCGACATCAAAGAATACGGAGCCGGTTAGGAAGGAAGAAACTAAATGACAATCACTGATATCGGCCCTGACCGAATTGGAGAAGCAAGGAGTAGGCGAGGATGATGATTACGGAGTCCCTAGGTCGTTCATCACCCCTGATGATTCTGATGCCACCAAGTCAACTATCGAGTAGCTGGAGCAAGTCATGTTGATCGAACACTTGCCCGATTGGAAGGTATACCTTGGCACGGGGTTAACTCTCGAGCTCAGGAAAAAACTCGTTGAATTCCTTATAGCTAACATAGATTATTTTCGCTTGGTTCCATCTTGATATAATAGGGACTGAGCTTGGATCCGAAGTTCCACCCAATTAAACAGAAGAGGAGGCCTCAGTCCGAAGTCAAGCATGCATTAATCAAAGACGAGGTATCCAAACTCCTTAAAATAGGTTTCATTCGGGAAGTTAAGTACCCGGATTGGTTAGCTAACATAGTAGTGGTGCCCAAAAAGGGAAATAAATTAAGAATGTGCTTAGATTACAAAGACTTGAACAAGGTGTTCCCTAAGGACTCTTTTCCTTTGCCTAACATCGATCACATGATCGATGCGACGGATGGGCACGAGATACTCAGCTTTCTCGACACCTATTCCGGGTACAACCAAATCCAGATGGACCCGGGCGATCAAGAAAAAAACTTCCTTTATCACTAAATTCAGCACCTATTGTTATAACGTAATGTCGTTTGGGCTAAAGAATGTTGGTACCACTTATCAACGCCTAGTAAACCGGATGTTCGAAGAACGTATAGGATAATCAATGGAAGTTTATATTGACGACATGTTAGTTAAGTCCATGCGAGCATAGGACCATTTGAAACATTTATAGAAAACCTTTGACATATTGAAAAGATACAATATGAAGCTGAACTCGAAAAAATGCACATTCGGGGTCGGATCCGAAAAATTCTTTGGATTCATGGTGTCTAATAGAAGGATTGAGATCAATCCCGATAAAATCAAAGCTATGGAAGACATCACCGTGGTGGATAGTGTCAAGGCCGTTCAGAGGCTAACTAGGGCGCATAGCCACCCTAGGCCGGTTCATATCGAGGTCCTCAAATAAAAGCCATCGTTTTCTCATTATTGAAGAAAAAGAATAATTTTTCTTGGACTCTGGAGTGCCAACAAGCTTTGGAAGAACTCAAATAGTACCTTTCGAGTCCATCCTTGCTCCATACTCCGAAGGCATACGAGCAATTATACCTTTACTTGGCGATATCCGAGGTAGCGGTAAGTAAAGTCCTAGTCCGGGAAGAGAAAGGTACGTAATTTCCTATTTACTATGTTAGTAGAACTCTAGGCGAGGCCAAAATAAGGTATCCTCACCTGGAAAATTTGGTGCATGCTTTGTTAAGCGCCTCCATAAAGTTAAAACCGTATTTTCAATGCCATCTCGTATGTGTCGTAACCTCTTACCCACTAAAGAACATTATGCAAGAACCCGAGCTCTCGGGCTGGTTGGCCAAATGGGTCGTAGAAATTAGTGGGTACAATATCGAATCGACCCCGAACCGCCATCAAATCACAAATTTTGGCAGACTTCGTGGCCGAATTTAAGCGAGCCTTAATAACCGAAGTCGAAAAGGAATTGTTGTTAATCTCGGGGACTTCCTCGGGAATCTGGACCCTCTTTACGGACGGTGCCTCAAATGCAAAGGGGTCCGGATTTGCCGTCGTGTTGAAGCCGCCTAAGGGTAATGTAGTTAGGCAGTTTATTAGAATTATGAAATTGGCTAACAATGAGGCTGAGCATGAGGTTATGATTGCAGGTCTCGAATTGGCTAAAAGCCTTCGGGCCGAGGTGGTCGAAGCTAAGTGCGATTCTCTCCTTGTGGTAAATCAAGTCAATGGCGCGTTTGAAGTAAAAGAGGAACGAATGCGAAGGTATTTAGATAAATTGCAAGTAACATTGCATCAACTCAAGGAATTGACCCTACAACACGTGCCCCGAGATCAAAATAGCGAGGCCGATGCTCTGGCTAACTTGGGTCATCGATTGATGACGATGAGTTCATCTCAGGAACATTCTTATATCTCATGAAATTGGTAGTGAAAGAAAGCCATGACGAAATAAATCCAAAAAGTTTAACTTGGGATTGGAGAAACAAATACATAGACAATTTGAAGACTGGGAAGTTGCCCTCGGACCCTAAAGTATCGAGAGCTCTACGCACGAAAGCAGCCAAGTTCAACCTGTCCGAAGGGACTCTGTTCAGAAGAACAATCGACGGCCTGCTCACCTTATGCTTGGGGTTGGGAGATACCGAATATATCTTGAGAGAAGTTCATGAAGGCACCTGCGGAAACCATTCGGGGGCGGAATCTTTGGTTCAAAAGATAATTAGGGCCGACTACTACTGGATCGATACGGAGAAAGATGCAAAGGACTTTGTACGAAGATGCGACGGCTGTCAAAGACATGCACCGATGATCCATCAACCCGGTGAGCTACTCCATTCGGTTTTGTCCCTAATCCCGTCCAATTTCACACTTCAATTCAAGGTTTTCCTTGTTTATATAAAACGGTAGATTACAATAGTAGTCCCTAATCTTGTCCTAGACTAAGTCTCTCTTTCTCAAGTAGAGACAAAGTCAAATAGGCATGAACTAATATTTGCAACCATTAATTCCACAAATTAAAGCATGAACAAGGCTAAATAATAAACACCCAATCATAAACAAGCATCAAATTAAACACTCATAAAGTTTACACACTAGGGTTGGGTCACAACCCTAGTAAAAAACTAGCTACTCATGCTTGAAAATGAAGAAATAGAAGAAAAAATGATAAATAAACTCATATTGTGAAATCAAAATGATAAAATCTATGTTAAAATATCCCAAAATATGAAAAACTACTAAAAGAAGTAAAAAGAAACGGCTACTTTAGCTGCTGATGTCAAAAGTTAACCTAATTTCGTGAAACTCTTCTATTTATACAAAGCTGACAATTTCGGACAAAAATGCCCCTCGGGAGGTTCTGTGGCCGCATAATTCTGGCCTGCGTCTGCGAGGTATTGTTTCTGCGGTCCACGGATTTGTAACTGTGGTCGCACTTTGGTTCTGCAGTCCGCACATTAACTTCTGCGGCCGTAAGGCACTTCTTCTGCGGCCGCACAATTACTGTGTGGTCGCACTTCCGAGGGACTTGGAACTTGGGAATTTGCAAATTCTCTGAACTTTGTTCCTAGCCCGACTTTTGCCGCCACACAATTCATGTGTGGTTCGCGTTTTGCACAAAACTCTGCTGGACTTTCCTTCATCATCTGCGGCCGCAGATGAAATTCTGCGGTCCACACTTTGTGAGTTTTTGTGCCTTTTATTGCCTTGAGTTTAGATTACTCTTTTTTGAGTTGGATTTCATCTCGGGAGTCCATCTTTCAATATTCCTGCAATTCAGGACATTTCATCAGTTTTGGGAACACAATTCAATACTTTTAGACTAAAACAAAAGCTAAAAGGTGCTAATAAGTAGTCAAAATTCCCACTTATCAGTCCCCATGGCCATTTACGGCACTTGGTAAAGCTCAATTCATACTATTTATGACTAATTATTTTTCTAAATGGATTGGAGCTCAGGCGTTCGAGAATGTCTGGGAAAAAGAAGTCATTAACTTTATTTGGGACCATATAATATGCCGGTTCAGGATACTGGCTGAGATCGTGTGTGCTAATGGGAAGCAATTCATCAGCAGCAAGGCAAACAAGTTTTTCGAAGACCACAAGATTAAAAAGATATTATCCACACCCTATCACCCTAGTAGGAGCGGACAAGCAGAATCTACAAATAAGATCATACTTCAAAACTTGAAAAAGCGATTGACCGATGCCAAAGGAAAATGGAAGGAAATTTTACCTGAAGTCTTATGAGCATACCGTACAACTTTAAAGTCTAGTACCCGGGCTACCCCGTTTTCATTAGCCTACGGTGCCGAAGCTTTAATATCGGTCGAAGTAGTAGAACCGAGCCTTAGGTTCCGATATGTGATCGAAGAATCAAACGGTGGGGCCATGAGTACGAGCTTGGAACTATTGGATGAAAAATGAGAAGCCATCCTAGTGCAGTTGGCCGTCTAGAAACAATAGATAGAAAGACATTACAACCGAAGAGCCAACCTCAGACACTTGAAGATCAGGGACTTGGTGTTAAAGAAAGTAACACTGCATACCCGAAACCCGAACAAGGGAAGTTGGGACTGAACTGGGAAGGACCATATCGAGTCGTCGGAATTACCGGCAAAGGCTCGTACAAACTTGAAGCGGGAAATGGTGCACAACTACCGAACAACTAGAACATGACGCACTTAAAGCAGTACTACTGCTAAGGTACGATCTCATTTACTTTTTATAATATTATGAATCGGGCTAACGCTTGCAGGCAACAGCCAAAGGAGAAAATGAATCTTAGATCTGAAAGCACGCGTTGCACTCTTTTTCCCTTGAACCGGTTTTGTCCTAAATGGTTTTTCCAGCAAGGTTTTTAACGAGGCAATAGTAAATCGTGCTAACTTAGATTTGAAAACCGGTTTTAAATCGGAGTCAATAGGTGTATCAATAGTATTCGAGCCCTCTCAAAATCGACCTCGAATACTAGGGCCATCACCCTCAGGTTAAGGTTCTTAGCAAGGAAATAAGGAAACTTTGTACTTGAACAACTTAAGCTTGATGATTACGATTTATTGTAAGGGCCAAACGGTCAAGTGAACCGCGCCCCCGTAGGCCACCTTAGCCATAATACAAGCTTTTACATGCTTTAGATCATGTACTTTACACATAAACGAAAGAAAATTTCCACCTTGCCATTACATATTTTGGCCTCTTAAAACATAGAGCCTAAGGGCTACCCTTGTTCGGACTCTATCGAGCCTAAGGGCTATCCCTATTCATGGATTATCGAGCCCAAGGGCTTCCCCTACTCGGGGACTGTCGTACGAAATAATTTGGGCAACTCGGGCTACCAAATCCCGGAGGCACAAAACCTATTAGGTAGTGCCTAAACACAAAAGACTACGGCCACCCTAAAAAATGGCTCAAAGACGTCCGAAGCACGTAATCAGAACATAAGGCCTTTATAAAAATTCAAAACCTGCTAAAAGGTTATCCACGACAAAAGCATCATCTAAAATCACTAAGCATCTTGGGAAAATTGTCGGTCACACCGAGTTTTCAAGGCCTCGAGCAAATAAAGTTGCATTGAAGTCGGGCTCTGTTAGGACATATGAAAACCGAAAGTCTTATTACTGCATTTGATTCTATGCTAAGGCATCAAAAATATTTGCAAGAATAGAGATTATAAAAGATGCTAAAAAAGTAGAGACTTGAAATTGCCAGAAAGGGAAATTTTATATATTCCAGAATGTATTTACAACAAGAACAGCCTTAAAATAAAAAAGTTCTGAGGCATTCATGTTGATCTTCACCGGGGCCCAAATCGTCGCTAAAACCATCAGAGCCTTCGGACCACCCAGAACCCTCAGAGCCTTCGGCACCTTCAGGATCGAAAAGTTTCTTCGCCGCAGCCTCAAACTTTATTGCTTCCTCGATATCAGCCAACAGGTCGAAGCCTCAGGCATGAATTTCTTCGAGGGTCTCCCTTCGAGACAGCCGCCTTATATATTCGGCACTATTCTTTAGGCGGGCCTCAGCTGCTTCGACATCGGCCTTGTATTGCGCCACCATCTCGTCAGCATCGGCAGAGGTTGTCTCCAGCTTGGACTCCATTGCCTCGTGCTCTCTACTGAGGGCCTCCCGCTCTTTGATAGCCGAGTTCAGTTATACTCAAAGATCATCATTCAGCTAAGCCCACTTGTCAGCTTTCTCCTTCACCACCCGAAGTTGGACCTCTACCAATGTCATCTTTGCCTGGGCGGTTTCCTTTTCCGAAGCGAGCAGATCCATCTTGCTCTTCCACCCATCGGCCATGGCTTGGATCTCGTTCATCTCCTTTCGAAGTTGGTCGACCTGGTCGATCTTCTAGTGGACCTACAAGGTTTTGTCGTTAGCCACTATGACTAGTTCCTCGTTTCTAACTTCAATGACTTTTACCTTTTCGACCAAGTCAGCATGTTCCCGTCTCAGGGCCGATGCTTTCTTCTGGGCCCTATCCATCTCGGCCTGAAGATCCTTGATGGTCCTGTCTTGTTGCTCGCTGAGGAGCTTGTACATATCCTTCTTTCGAGCCTGCTCCTTGAGCTCGAGCTCGAGCTGATTGACCTCGACAAAGTACCGGAGGAAGCTCTCATGGTGAAGTACTGAGGCCTGCAAAACAATAAAGGTCGTGAGAAACATCAACACTTAAGTAAAATACAAGAAGACATAATGATGCCTTACCTGATTCAGTGTCTGCTGCGCCTCATTGAAAAGACACGACAAGTCCACTTTGTTCATTTTTTCCTGATCCTCCTCGGTCACCAGGCATCGGAGGTAGCTGGCTACACCCACGGGAGTAGATAGAACCCGGGCATCCTTCGGGACAGTAAGAATAACTGATCGCTTGCGACCAGGGTCCACACTCGGAGTGGGAAACTGATTAATCATTTTTAGGCTCGAACTCGGCCCGCCAGCTTTCGAAGATATATTTTTCTTCAGGACTTCCAGGTCGCCCAGCCCAAAAAAAATTTACAAAGTGGATGAGTCCACACCATCGAAGAAAGAATGAAGGGGATCGTCCGCACCATGAACCCCTTCGTTGGACTTCTCTTTTCTAGCTTGGGCCTCCTCAAGCATGAACTCGGTGTAGGAGGAAGTCTCCATAATGTTTATTATATCGGGTGCTTCTATCGGAGCGAAGCGGCATCCCGGGGGTCCCATCCCCATCTCCATATCGGCCTCTCGAGTCTGAGAGAGGTCGGCCTCACAAATCTCCTCCTCGACTGCCGCCTACTCCCCGGGAGGGGTAGATCTATGCGCGATAAAAATGTCATCTTCTTCCGACTCATCCTTGAGCCGGAGAAGCGAGTCAAATATGGTACCCGGGAGCTGGTACCCTTCTTGGGCTTGCGAGTCACCCTCTTTTTTGGCTTCACCTCAAGACCCGGGGAGCCCAAAGGTTTTCTTTTCCTTTTCTTCTTTTCCCACGCAGCAGCCTCGGGCTATCCCGTAATGGAGGGATCAACAGAAAGGATACGTCCTCGTCCCCTTCCAAAGGCCTAAGCTCGGTGTTCTTAGGCAAACCTATAAAAGAAAGAAGAAAGGTCAGTATGATGTGAGTTAAGAACACGGTAATAGCTATTCGAAAGAGAACCTTACAAAGAGAACGGGCCTCTCATCGACTCTTCGAAAGCTTGCGCCATGAGCGCTCGAAGTATGACATCTGTTTGCACATGCCTTCGATCCACTCCTTGAGCCGGGGGAACACATTTGGGATCCGGGCGACAGTTGCATAACCACAAATACTAATGATAAGAAAAGAAATGAAGAAAAATTAACACTTAAGGAAAGGTTGCACTTACGAGATGCATTCCACTTCTTGGGGAATGGCATGAACTTGGGAGGGATCAAGTCTTTAGTCTTCACCCGAACGAAGCTCCCCTGCTAGCCTCAGTCTCGATCTTCGTCAATACTCGAGAAGGGGGCCTTGTTGGCCCAGTGAGTGAGCTTGATTAGTCCCCCTCGAAAAATTTGAGGACTATCTACAGAGCAGGTGGTCGATGGTGAACCGACAAGACTCGGTATTATTCACAAGATAACAGAGGAGGATCACGATCCTCCATAGAGACGGGTGGATTTGCCCAAGGCACACCTCGTATCTCTTGCAAAAATCCAAAACAACTGGGTCTACTGGGCAGTGTGAAGGAGTAAGTGTAAACACTTAAATACCCCCTCCACGTGGTAATAATAACGCTCTCGGGCCAGGGACTACTACGTCCTTGCCTTCCCATATACATTCCTCTCGGACCAAGGGAAGGATGTCTTCGATAATGGAGCATATTTACCTCGATGCTCCTTTACCCTGGTCCTGTTTAGATGAGGGTCTCTCGACCTTGTCGTTCACAATTGAATAGCCCCCGGGAATAAACATTTTCAAAGGGGCTCAGGGGCTGATTAGGTAGCAGCCGACTCGATGGCAGCCACTTTGGGAGCAGCTGTCTCGAGGAAAACTATTTCGTGAGCAAGACCACCTTAGTACCAACGGCCGGTTGGGAAGATGAAGAGGCAGCCTGCTGAGGAATTGACTTCGAAGTTTTGTCCATTACTATCTGATTTTTGAAGATTTAAAGAAAAAGTATGGAGATTTGAAGGAGCAAGTTTAAAGGCTGAAGAAAAGGGCATGAAGACTTGAAGATTTGAAGAAAATCTGGGTAGGAACCCAAGAACAACTCTGAAGATTTGAAGATCAAAAAGGGAAGATATGAAAGTTTGAAAGAAGTTGATGATAGTTGGGAAGTTTAAAGGTAGAAGCATGGTCGGAAAATGGAAAAAAGAACAGAAGATAAAAGCTTTTATAGGGGAAGTACGCGACTCTTCGCATTCGAAGACAGCCAGCCGGTGGTTGACACGTGTCCGAAGTCAGAACGACACGATTGATGAGGCGTTCCGACTTCTTCGTCGTTTCGGTTGTGACGTATGAAGGAAGTAATCAGGGTTCATCTATTGTTCTCATTGTTTCGGCAAACCTACTCTCTAAAGAACGAGGGGACTATCTGTATACGGGTAAAACTGGGGCTAGCGAGCACCCCGATCTCCCGATGGAGGAAACAAAGCAATGACATAACTACTCGGAATCGAGATCGAACCCAGGAACCTCTCGCACTAAGGCCTAGATAAAGCACTCACCACCGGAGCCATCGAGACAACGCCCCTGAATCTGGTTCAGACTCCAAAGCTTCGGAAGTCACAATAAAATGGTTGCAGACGACTAACGAGGGCCCGTGATATCCGCGCGCAACCGGATATCACGACGTGGATCTCGGCTCATATCAGCAGTTGATCTATGATTAATGAAAAAGCAGAATTTTTACCTTTCTTAGAGTTGTTTAGGGTGAAATTCCCTTACTATATAAAGGGGAAGTTGATTGTTCAATAGGGACACAGTAACACGCATATCAAGGCAATATAAACTTGTTTCCGCTGTTTCTAAGCTATTCAAAGGTTTTATTCTTGTTTATAGCTTTTCATATATATATTTTTGGGCTACGAGTCGAAGGCAGATTAATTGTTAAGCCCACAACCGAGCCCGGATTCAATACTACTATTGGTTTTGCTACTTATTCTATCTTTCATTTGCTTATCTAACATTATTGGTCACTTGTATTGGATTAATCCACATATTCTTAAAATCACGTATAAATTCAATAGTTATTTATTTTAAGGGTAAACAAAATCGCATTTGAAAATTGGGACTTTTTCTTGCTTTTAGTTCCTTCTCTTTATTCATATAACATCATTATTTTTTTTTAAAATGCTTTTCAACACTTTTTCTAATAAAACAAGACTTCCTAAAGAGCTAAACATGACAAACATATTAAATTGAAAAGTAAAACAAATATTATCGTATTTTTTCTTCAACTTCAAACAACAAATTTTATTAAACTGAATCAGTAACTAGATAAATTTTAGCATAATACATAAATAAACCCTCAAACTTGTCCTTAGCTGGCAAGTAAACACTTTAACTTTGGGAGCACACATATAGGCACCCCAACTTGTATACACGGTCAGACCTCTGTATAACAGTATTCATATATAACATTCATTCATTATAAAAGTAAATTTTTTCTCGGAACTAATTTTTATATTATGTGATAATATATGTACTCTATAACAGCAAATACCGAAACAAACAAACCTGTTACAGAGAGATTTGATTGTAGTTGAACTTGTAAACACAAATTTCCGGCAGGTGTAATGCGTGAGCTACACAAGCTCCTACATGGATTAGTAACCCAATTAGAGGCTGCCAACTATTTTACAAGTAGAATTGATATTTTTTTTAAAAAAAAAATTAAGATAATTTATTTCATAGAACCATAAACCCAACTTCTTCCGTTGAACCATCACAGACTATTACCTTCCTTTTCAGCATTTTTATTTCTTTGTCACCTCCATCGTTGCTCTGCTCCCCTACTCTCGTCGTTGCTCCGCCATCCCCTCTTCTTTTCTTCCTCAAACACTTTTAGTTTAGCCCACTTCTCACTCATCCATTTTCAACCTCCCCAACATTACTATTACTGACTACCAGTTAATGGATTCTCTCTTCTCCATCTCAATATTCATCCTTGTTTTTGTCCAATCGTTCCTTTAATATCTTTCTTGTGATTGAAATTGCAAATTATATTGGGAAAGGAACTGATTTTAGTTCAATTTCATTATAACCAAATGTCTCCATTTCTTGTATTATTTAATTCAAAAATGAGAGATAATAAAAATGGAATAAACCCAAGAGGCTAAGATTGCGGGTGTTATTTGTAGAAAGAGTTTGTCATGTAAGTGTCAAGAGAAAGGAATAAAAATGAAAAAGGATGGAAGAAGGACATTAGAAATAAAATAGAGGTATATTATAAGATTAAAAATAGATTTTCACTTTACTTTTCCAGCTGTAAATGGATTGGAAAAGTATCTCATGCGCTCAAATGCGATAACAACGCACACAATGTGCCAGGTCAGATTTGGGTGCCAACGAGACACATTTGTCTCAAGTTGGTACGTCTATATGTGCACTTTCAAAGTTGGAGTACTTACTTGCTAGTTGAGGTCGAGTTTGATTGTCTGTTTATATATTATGCTAAAAAACTTTCCTGCTTTAGACTTTCAGTATACTTTCAAACAAATACATTAAAAGATCTTTGTTATGAAATAATAGAAAATAAAGTAAAATAGGAGGAATTTATAGAGAGATAATTAATAAAGTTTTCTTGATGATATTCTTCAAGTGTTTGGGCCTATTTATAGACACTTTTGCATGAACGGATTTGGCCACTTGTCCAAAGTCTTGACACTTGTTGAAAGTCTTGACATTTGTTGAAAGGTCTTGCCACTTGTTGAAAGTTTTGACATTTGTTGAAAGGCCTTGCCAGGTGACCATAAATTACTCCCAAGTATTTTCATAATACATGGACATTCACTCTTAATATTATTTATAACACTCTCCCTTGAATATCCATTAGTAGATAATGTGCCTCGTTAAAACTTTACTAGGAAAAAACCCAACGAAAAAAAATCCTAGTGCAGGAAAAAGAGTACACATGTTTAATAATATGCTTTTTGGTTGCCTCATTAAAAATCTTGCAAGGAAAACTCAGTGGGACACAACCTTGTAAGGGAAAAAGAGTACAACACGTATGAACTCCCCTTGATGAGAGCATCAATTCACATATTTGAGCCTTCGCATCCCAATCTTGTATACTAGTTTCTTGAAGGTTGACGTTGATAGAGATTTGGTGAATAAATCAGCCATATTATCACTTGAACGAATCTGTTACACATTGATATCTCCATTGTTTTGAAGATCATGTGTGAAAAATAACGTTGGTGAAATATGCTTTGTCTTATCTCCTTTTATGAATCCTACCTTCAATTGGGCTATGCATGCTTCATTGTCTCCATACAAAAATGTGGGTAGTTTGTCACACTTCAAATCATATTTTTCTCGAATAAGATGTATTATAGACCTCAACCTTGACTTTCTTCGTGAATAGCAATTATCTCAGCATGATAAGATGAAGTAGCCACGATTGATTGCTTAGTCGATCGCCAAGATATGACAGTGCCTCCACATATAAACACATAGCCTAATTTAGATCGAACCTTGTGTGATTCAGATAAATACCCAGCATCGGTATAACCAACAAGATTGGGACTGCAATCGTTGTCATAAAAGAATCTCATACCGGTAGTCCCTTTTAGATACCGCAATATATGTTTAATTCCATTCAAATGTCTTCTTGTAGGAGCAGATAGCTTGCTAAGACATTAACTGAAAAAGTTATGTCAAGCCTTGTAGTATTAGCAAGACACATTAGTGCGCCAATTGTGCTAAGATATGGCACTTCAGGACCAAGAAATATTTATTATTTCATGGGGTCTTAATAGATCTTTATTTATATCAAGCGTTTTTCAAAACCAATAAGGTATTCAACGGAATCACTTTAGAATCTTTTGTGATTTTGAATCTTTTAGAATCACTCATTTCAAATTCATTCAGTAAATAATCTACCGCTTTTGAAACTCCCCAAAAATTCAATTTATGATACCCAAGAATTTTGTCAGATCATATCGAAATTATTTTATAAAGAAAAAACTAAGTCATTCTTGTATCTTTCCTTTAATAGGTACTTGTTAAGGCGATTATATCACATGCCCCCTGATTGTTTCAATCCGTGAGGATTTTGAAAGACTTTCTTGAATAAATTTTTCGGGCACCTTTATATGCTTCATAACAGACTAAATCCTTTAAGGATTTTCATATAAACTTTGTTGTCTAACTAGCCATATTAATAATGACAACAATTCATTATACGCATATTTAAATTTTGATGTATTGCAAGACTCTACCTGAAAGCAATTGCATCCACCATAAGAGAAATTATTTCTTATAATCAATGCTAAGATATTTGCGATATATCTTATACCACAAGACGTTTTTATATCTGTCGACTTGATTTTTTTTATTTAACTTTCGCACAAAAATATATTTATACTTCCAATGTTTTATACTTTCAGGTGTTGGACTATTCGTCCAACTTCACATTTTTCAGGTGAAGTCAATTTTCATTGCATATATTTCATTTGGCCAATTATTTAATTTGTCCAAATTTCATGACAGATTTGAGCTCAAGATCCTCGTCAATATTAATAATATTGAGCGCTACATTATATCAACAATATCGTCGATGATCATTTTACATCTGTTCCATCATAACTCAATAAGGACATAATTTGTTGAAATCTCATTATTTTCAGGTACCTGAGCCTCTCCCTGAAGTCTTATAAAGTGTTATGTCATTGTGCTCTTATGGAGAACTTGTCTCCTTATTATGACCATTTGCTCCTCTCCTTCTTCAAGGAGTTTTA
This sequence comes from Nicotiana obtusifolia, assembly GCA_002018475.1. Lineage (NCBI taxonomy): Eukaryota > Viridiplantae > Streptophyta > Magnoliopsida > Solanales > Solanaceae > Nicotiana > Nicotiana obtusifolia. The sequence continues at coordinate 56,525 of MCJB01050313.1, forward strand.
TATTTGGAACCGATTAGTCTATTACGCTTCATGCGTGTTATTGGCTCTGTCCAGTATGGACTTTATTCTATTTGGAGCATTAGCAGCTTAAATATGACATTTAGCTTGGGTCAACAAATGCGCCTAGCAATATTTTCCAAATGAATTATCACTTGAACTTCAAGTTCACATTTTCTTGTACAAGTATCTAGGTGTACTCATAATAATTCATTTCATGTATTACTTTTTTAGTTGCCCATTTTCTCCCTCTAATGATTCACCAACACATATCAGCAACCTTGGGTACCCATCTTTGTGCATTGTGGTGGAACAATTAAATCATATAGCACATTTATATTTCTAGATAAAAATTATTTGGTTCCTGACCCAGATCCAATTGTGATAGGGAGAATTTGTCATAACATTGTTGGCTAGATGCGTAGAAGTGCTGTTGTATATTAAATAATACACCTCATACCAAATTTCTTTTTGGTATCTCATAACCAATTGCTTAGCTATAATAGGAGGCATACTATTTCTGCTAAACCAACTTGGATTTATACCAACATTGCCAAGATAAATCATCATAATTTACATTCTGGAATTGTGCTCTAATAATTTGAGCAAGCAATTTGCAAAAGCCAAACTGCAAGTTGATAACAAACGCACATGTTACCATATAATAGATGCAACGATTAAAATCATATAATAGTAAATGGTCCACATGGCAGGTGACTGGGCCCATATACATCACCTTTTATTCGTTCCAGAAATCAACGGATTCAGTCCCAACATTAGATGGTATGTCATGAGAATAAGCAGCACAAGAGAATTCTTGAAGAATCTTCTATTTCTTCAATATATGGCAACGTGAATTTTCAATCATTTGCGCATCATAATTGGATCGGGATGACCTACGGGTCATGCCAAGTAATATTTATTTCAGTAAACCTCTAGTTTACTTGTGGCATGCGATTCCATTATCATGCTTATACTTATGTAGTACAAATAGAAAAAAAAGTTGGGTAACCTTTCATATTTACCGGATATGATTATAGCAATATGAAGATATTTAATCTTCCTTTTATTTATAATCTCAATATGCCAACTATTTTTGCTAATATATTTGAAACTCAAAATAATTTCTTTTGAGACTTACTAAAATACCAATGCCATAAATAATTTTATTCATCTACGTAGTAATAAATTCGCTCTTTCAAAGTTCTCAATTATTTTGTATTACATGATCTTTTATCATACCATCTATATGGTGAATGTTTCCTTCACGAAGAAAATCATATCATAATAATTGTCATGGTCAAAATCATCATAAGCAAAATCATTATTTTGCTTTAGTTTTGCCTTTAATAACTTTTTATAAGGCATGTCAAAATATTTTGGTATACCACATGTACGCGATCAATGACATATTCATATAACCACACAGTAATATTCATTATCTTTCTTTCTCTCAAACCTCCTTTAGAGGTGAATTATAGTATTTATTCAACCATGCACAAGCATATTCTTCTGTATAATTTGTATCACATATATATATTTTCACATTCATTTTCAGGAATTTGTCTGCATTTACAATGCGTATCACAAGTCACATTTTCAAGAGATGGACTATAATCATGAGGACGTGTCTCGTATTAACATACCACATTGCTGCATATTTTCTTCACCTTTGAAGGATTATTTTGGGAACCCTTATTGTTCTCCTTTTTATAAGTATCATAATGATGACTATTATTACTTTAATCACTGGCACATCTATGTTTATTGGTCAACCACTTGTCTTCATTTAGACTTATTATGCACCGCTACCACATCACTTCAAGCATTGAGCAAATCAAGTGGGACAAGCTTCATGTTTTTCATGAAATATACATTATTATTTTTTACTCATTATTATATCCTCAATATGGTGTATTGGGACTCAAACTCAATACTTTATGTATATAAAGATAAGTTAGGCCATAATGAGTTGACACTCAAACCCAATATCCAAAGTAAAAAATTTACTACACATATATTGTGAACTTTTACCGAAGCTTGTTCATCATTTTATTACCATGGTCATCCATATATATAAATGTTAGTATAACTCAACAAATGTAATGATTAAACTTATTTCTCAAAATAATCTCATATTAATATGCTAAAATTTGTGAGATAGAAATATTATATATCCTATCAAACAAAAAAAGTTCATATAATGAAATTTCTCATTAAGTGATCTGGAATGAGAATCGACATCATTTTTAATAACATATAGCTTACTCATCATAATTGTCATCCTACTATGTATGTGTTATATGGTAAGCATAATCACGAGAGTAAAGTATACAACCGATTATACATATAAATTGCATAGCAGCAGTATAAATAGCTTTATAGGATACGCACCTTGTTCTGAACCGGAAAAACTTTGACTAAATCTATTAGGAAGAAGATAATATAGCGTAATTTTTATTGGTTAGAGACTCGTGTTGATAACGTGTTACAAAATTATAGAAAATAAAGTAAAATAAGAGGAATTTAGAGAGAGATAATTAATAAACTTTTCTTGATAATATTCTTCAAGTGTTTGGGCCTATTTATAGACACTTTTGCATGAACGGATTTGGCCAATTGTCCAAAGTCTTAACACTTGTTGAAAGTCTTAGACATTTGTTGAAAAGCCTTGCCACTTGATCATAATTTGCTCCCAAGTGATTTCATAATACATGGACATTCACTCTTAATATTATTTATAACACTCTTCTTTATTTTTTGGATTTTATTTAGAATATAGATCCTGATAATTTTTTTGAAACCAAACCGAGCTGCATATAGTTGATTAATATCACATATTTTTTGGAAATATAATTTGTTTGCAAGAACATGAAAAATTATTTTAGTTCAAGAAACATTATATGTATGTGTGTATACTACATTTATTGTTTTACTAGGAAATTGACGAAGTTATTAATATAAATAAGATAATATTTAAAGTAAAATAAGAAAACTGACATATTGATACTTCAAACTTATGTTTATAGATGTTCTTCCACATTAAACTATACAAAATATGTTGGAAATCGGGAGAATATTAGTTATTTTCTTGATCTAATATTACCCTTTCTTTCCAAATTTTCATTTTAGGAAATGACATCTCCTTTCCTTTTTTTTTTAAGCTAAGCATCACATTGGTTTACTAAATTTTGAGTTAATTCAATCGTTTTATCGTAATTAAACAAACATTGGTTAACCCTTTTTATGAAAAAATGAATGTTTTATTATTTTTATCAGATATCTAAACAAACCATAAAACTTACAGCTTGTTTGGTGTAACCTATTATATTGTATCATATTGTTACTTTTAAATACAATATTTATTTTGATTGTTATTTAAATTTTATTGTATCGTATCGTTAAATCGATTGTTTCGCAACGACGAAAAGTGCCACTTTATGGAATGACGGATTTGGTGTAGTGACGTCATTTTCTTATTTTTTTCTCTCAACTTGCCCTTTCTTATTATTAAATAATCACATTTTATCATTTATCCTACTTTTTTATATTTTAATTCTACTCTGTATCCTATTTTTTCTTAATAATGTTGCAAGTTTATCAAACAAGTTGTTAGACTGTTTCCGACCATGAGTTCCCCTATAATATAAGCACATTTGGGTGGGTGGCCATTTCATCAAATTTTTGAGAAGGAGCCCAATCTCGTAGTCGACATGGCGATAGGCTTTCATTTGTAAAAATTGCACGGGGAGCCTTATTTGGTCGCCTCTATTTAACCTATACCCACTTTTTAAAAAGTTTTAACCTGTACCCACTTTTTAAAAAAACTTTTTAAACAACTTGAGGCCTTTTTTTCCTCCTCATTTTCCTCCGTTTTCTCCTTCTTCTTTTTCTCCTCCTCCTCCTCAGGCGACAATGATTTTATATGATGGTTGTGAACGTATTTTAATGTAGTTTATGATGTTTTACAATACTGAGCTGTTATGACACTTTATTTGTCATTGTTGCTTAAGGTTTCTCCTTCTTTTTTTTCTTAATTGCAAATGAGTTCATTAGATTTATTGTTATTTTGACAAATTGATGATTGGGGTTTGTTCCTGATGATATTTGGAGGTTATGTTTCAAATTTGAGCTCAATTGGAGTAGATTTAGGTATTAAATAGTATATTGGATTGTTATAATTCGAAGAACAAATTTCTGTTTCTGGGCAATTTGCACTTCAGGCCTATTTGACCTAAGTGCATAAAAACATTGTTTGCACTTCAGACCTTTTGGCCTTAAGTGCATCTGAAGTGTAATTTTTCACTTCAGACTTATTGGCCTTAAGTGTAGCAAAATGTTTGTTGCACTTAAGGCCAGAAGTGCAATTTTTCGCTTCAGACTTATTGGCCTTAAGTTTAGCAAAACGTTTGCTACACTTCAAACCTTTTGGCCTTAAGTGCATTTGAAGTGCAATTTCTCACTTCAGACTTATTGGCCTTAAGTTAGCAAAACGTTTGTTGCACTTTAGACCTTTTGGCCTTAAGTGCATCTGAAGTGTAATTTTTCACTTCAGAGTTATTGGCCTTAAGTGCATGAAACCATTGGTTACACTTCAGACCTATTTGGCCTTAAGTGCATCTGAAGTGCAAATTTTCACTTCAGACTTTGGCCTTAAGTGAATGAAAACATTTGTTGCACTTCAGACCTTTTGGTCTTAAGTGCATCTGAAGTGCAATTTTTCACTTCAGACTTATTGGGCACTTTAGACCAATTTGGCCTTAAGTGCATTTGAAGTGCAATCTTTTTACTTCAGACTCGATAAGTCTGCAGTTAATCGTAAAGTGAGTATGCTTGCAAACTTTTTTACAAAGTGGGTATAGATTCAACTGTGATTCCAAAACCGAGTATAGATTCAAACGCACCCTTTCATTTCTACGATTGCCTTCTCAGCCGTTGAAGGGGCCGCCCACAAACAAAGAATGTTGTAACGAC
>MCJB01050314.1:3566-34889 GCA_002018475.1 Nicotiana obtusifolia
CTAGTGCTGCAATTCGACCTGTGAGTTTTTGTACAGCCTTAACACTGTCGACGATCTTTATATCTTCGATGGCCTTTATTTTGTTAGGATTGATCTCTATTCCTCTATTCGAGACCATGAATCCGAGGAACTTTCCGGAACTGACTCCGAACGCGCACTTTTCTGGGTTTAACTTCATGTTGTAGCTCTTCAGAACATCAAATGTTTCCTGCAAATGGTTAAGGTGGTCCCCTGCTCGCAGGGACTTGACTAACATGTCATCAATGTAAACTTCCATGGTTTTACCTAGTTGTTTTTCGAACATTTTGTTAACTAGGCGTTGATAGGTGGCTCCCGCGTTTTTGAGTCCGAATGGCATTACATTATAACAGTAAGTGCCATATTTAGTGATGAAGGACGTCTTTTCTTGATCGCCTTCATCCATGCGTATCTCGTTGTAGCCAGAATATGCATCGAGGAAACTCAGAGCCTCGTGACCGGCTGTAGATCGATGTTGGGGAGCGGAAAAGAATCCTTGGGGCAGGCCTTATTTAAATCTTTGTAATCTATACACATCCTTAGTTTGTTACCCTTTTTTGGGACTACTACTACATTTGCTATCCATTCCGGGTACCTTACTTCTCTAATAGATCCTATTTTTAAGAGTTTAGTTACCTCGTCGCGAATGAAAGCTTGCTTGACTTCGGATTGAGGTCTTCTCTTCTGTTTTACTGGCCGGTACTTCGGATCAACACTTAGCTTATGCGTTGTGATTTCCGGAGGTATGCCTGTCATGTCTAAATGGGACCAAGCAAAGGAATATTCATTAGCTTTAAGGAAGGAAATTAATTTTCTCCTGAGCTCGGGGTTTAACCCCGAGCCCAGATATACCTTTCGGTCTGGCGCATCGTGACGAATTGAAATTTGCTCCAGTTCTTCAATTGAAATTTGCTCCAGTTCTTCAATTCGTCTTCGACCGTTTGTCCTTCCTCTACTTCGTCGATCGAGGAAGGTATTGGTAATTGCTATTTAGTTCGTTGTGTCACTTCTTCTATTGCGAACATTTCTCTTGCCGCATGTTGTTCCCCATAGACGACAGTGACTCCTTCTGCGGAAGGAAATTTTAGCATTTGATGCAAGGTTGAAGGTACTGCTCCAATATGAGATGCAAGGCGTTATATCTCATATCTCCTTCGATTACACAAAATTTTGTTGCCCTGATAGTGCCAGCTACGTTTACCATCAACGTTATTTCCCCTTTGGTTGTTTCGGTAGCCATGTTGAAACCATTGAGAACCCGTACCTCTGATATGATTTGACCAGTCAGGCCTAACTGTTCGATGACCCATGATCGAACTATGTTGGTTGAACTTCCGGGATCGATGAGAACGCGTTTTACTTGGGTGTCATGCACCATCACCGATATTACCAATGCATCATTGTGTGGTTGCGCGAGATCTTTGATTTCCCTTTTGCTAAAGCTTAAAGTTTCTTCCGAACCGTAGTCACGATTTCGCTTTTCTCTGGTGATGGATATCTTGGTACGCTTTAACACCGGCATTTGGGGCGAGTCGCCTCCTATTATCATATTGATAATATGCTTTGGCTCTCTTTGATCGCTGTTCGGCCCCTGTTCTCATAGTGAGCTTTCGCCCGGTTACTGAGGAATTCTTTAAGGTGTCCATTCTCGAGCAAGCGGGCGACTTCCTCTCTCAGTTGTCTGCAATCTTCGGTTTTGTGACCATGAGTGCCATGATACTTACATATAAGGTTGGGATCCCTTTTAGAAGGATCGGACTGGATCGGTCTCGGCCATCTAGTGTCTTTGATACGTCCGATAGCCGAAACCAGAGTTGCTGAATCTACGTTGAAATTGTATTCGGACAGACGGGGCGCTTCTCCTAGTTGAGAATTGTCCCTCCCGAAGTTCCCCTTCGGTATCGGCCTTCTGTTCCCTTGACTTCGATCATTCATGTTTTCATGCCTTGGGGCTTTGAGTCCTCTTGATGAGGGCCTTCGATCTTCCGGAAATGATCGGTGCCTATCTCGGATCGCCCTCGATTCTCGAAGATTATCTCTTTGAAGTCGATCAGGGATTTTTGTTGTGTAAGAAGAAGTTGACGCAATTCCGACCTGGTCGTCTTCTATTCTGATTTTGGACTGATATCGATTATGGATGTCTGCCCATGTGACGGCCGGATATTCGATTAAGCTTTGCTTCAATTGTCTCGAAGCAGCCGAGCTATCAACATTCAAACCTTGCGTGAAAGCTTGTACTGCCCAATCGTCAGTAACTGGTGGTAGATCCATTCGCTCCATTTGAAAACGGGAAACGAATTCTCTTAGTGTTTCGCCACTGTGTTGTCTGACTTTGAACAAATTAGATTTCCTCGTTTTGACTTTAATAGCCCCTGCATGGGCTTTTACAAAAGTATCCGCTAACATAGCGAAAGAGTCAATGGAATTTGGCGGTAGGTTATGATACCAAGTCATTGCTCCCTTGGATAGAGTTTCCCCAAATTTCTTCAAGAGAACGGACTCGATTTCATCGTCCTCGAGGTCATTCCCCTTTATAGCACAAGTGTATGCTGTTACGTGTTCGTTTGGGTCGGTAGTGCCGTTGTACTTTGAGATTTCCGGCATGCGAAATTTTTTAGGTATCGGTTTTGGGGCGGCGCTGGAGGGGAAAGGTTTTTGTATGAATTTTTTGGCGTCTAAACCCTTCAATACCGGAGGTGCTCCCGGTATTTGGTCCACCCTTGAATTGTAGTTTTCAATTTTCTTTTCGCCAGATTCGACTCGCTTTGTTAGTTTTTCTATCATTTTAACAAGCCCGGAATTAAATCCCGCGCCGCTTTCATCCGGTGTAACTGTGGCCAGTTCATTTTGTTCAACCGCAGCTTGGGGAGTGGTGCGCTCTGCTCGGTCTGGGCTTCGAGTGCGACTTTGTAGCTGTGCTATAGCTACCTGTTGGGCTTGCAACATATCGAATATTATTTTGAGGCTAATTTTGCCTTCCCCGCTTTGTTGGTTTCTTGAACGGTTCTTCCCTCGAACACTATGTACTGAGCCTGATGCTTGGGCGGCTTCGACCGCTACATGGGAGTTAATATCGGCCGGAATTTTATGTCCGTCCAAGTTGTTATTTTCTACTTGTTCATTAGCTTCGTTTCTGGGCGGAGGTATTTGAGCCATGCTTGTCACGATTTTGTGAAAAATAGAGGACTTATTCACACAATGATTACAGAATTGCACCTTCGTTGCTTGGAAAGAATTTATTAATATCCTTAGCCCCACGGTGGGCGCCAAACTGTTTTACCCTTGAAATTGGGTAACAATTGAATTTATAGTGAGACTAAGGATCCGTAAATTATTTCACTATCAGGTGAAGGCAAAATTTACGTGTTTATAATTGAAGCAACAATGGAACGATCAAATTATCAATTGATAAGAGATTCTGAAGAAGAAAGATAATGAGAGAGCTTGCAAAGAATTCTATTTTTCAGATTATCCAAAAAAAAGTGTTTGTACATAGGATGCATTTCATCCTTATAAACTCTTTTTCCCGCCTGGGTTAGCTGAAGAGTTTCTGCATTTAATGTTACATGGGTAAGTGCAAAGGTTACATAGATAAATGTAAAAGATACATGGATAAGTGTAAAGTCTTACAATAAAAGTGACATGCGAATTACAAAGGAAAACATCAATTATTACGAGTATATTTAATATTTCTAAATAATGGCATGACTATCGAGGAAATACGAGGATATTCGACTCGTCCGGAGATGGAATGTGATGGGTTAGGATCGAACCTCGGCTGTTCGACCTCTTTCTGATCAACCGAACCGGATTCGGTTCTCGAATTATACTTCATGATTTCGGTCCATGCATTTCGACCTAGTGATTTCCGACCCGGCCTTGTTCAGTTGTATTCGACCTGGCCTTGTTCAGTTGCATTCGACCCAGTACATAGTTATAGTTACTTGAGCATGAGAAAAAATTATATTAGGTGAATTTCAAGTTAAAAATTAGAATAAGATAAAAATAAAATTTCTAAAAGATATGTATGAAAATATTCGTATTTAGAAAATTTTTTTTGCTTTATCTAACAGTAAGTTCTTAAAAGTTTTACAAAGTTTGTAATTTCAGAAGATTGAATAAGCTTTTTTTGGGACTTAAAACTACGAGGAAACAAGATGCTACTATATGAATCGTGAATTTAATTCGATTACCACATGTATAACGTCAACCCATTCTTCTAATTTTAATTCTCGGGTCAGCAGTCCCAGAAAAGCATATTGTCACTGTTTTGAAGAACATCGAAACCTCATTAGGTGTTTCTCAAAAAAAAAAAAAACAAAAATGAAAAACTGAAAAGAGAAAAATTAGAGCTGTCAAATGAGTTAACTGCCAAATCATGCCTAGCGAAGAGTCTTAGGGGTAGTGCCTTTAAAAGGCGTTTTCTTGGCGAATATTGGGGCAAGCCATACCAAAAAGTATCGAGGCATACCGACGGAACATAAGTATTGTGATGAGTAAGAATCCATGGGGCTTACACTCATGGATATTTATCCTCCAATTTTATGCCCCGTCAGTATGCCCCAAAAATATCCACGGGGCTTACACGTATGGATATTTGTCCTCCAATTTTTACTCTGCTTCCACGCGTGCATTTCCTTTTTTACGCTCATTAATTTTATTCAAGTAACAATATTTTGGTATGGTGACAGAGTCGAGCAAAACAATAGAAAAGTTTCTAGCAGGGAACCAAACTTGACCCCGCTGGAAATCGGAAGTGATTCGACTGAGGTGAGGTCTTCCAACTATTTGAAACTCATAGTCCTATCTATAACAACTTGCTTTCTGATTGCAGGTGCTCGTGAGGGAATCTAACGTAACGATGCCGCATAATTTCACATCTGTTGGTACAATTGGGAACCAAACAGCCAACAACCTAGTTATCGCATCCTCGCCTCCAGATTTTGTCGCAAACACAGTCTTAGCACACAAGACTAGAATAGTCGTTTCTACTAAGCATATTACTAGTACTGTATTTGTAATAAGTTGGCAACTCTTCTAACCTATGTGTACTTAGCTGTTCTGACGTTAGTACTCCTACTTCTACTAATGTTGTTACTATCTATACCACAATCGATGATCCCAAGGGGATATCTAGTTTTTGTAGTGTTACTGCCTAGTAATCATGAATATAATTTCCCTTTTAACCAAAAGAGAAAAAAGACATAGAGAACTGTCTTGCAAACACTTAACAAAAGTTATATACTGCGGTCTCAATGTTTGAGTTTTGGGCTGGACACAGTGTCATTCTTGTTCATGTTATGTGTTTTCTGAATGCTCTTCAATTTCCGACTTATATTCTTCTACACGTTACGTACTTTTGAACGTCTAGATCCTAATAATTTGGGTGACTTTAAAAGTTTGAGATGGGATAATAACTTACTAATATTTTAGTGAATTAAATTTAGAGACAATAAGGAAAAAATAAAGGGATGATCACTAGGTGAGCTCAGATATGGCACTTTCAAAGAGTTTGAATTGAGTAGACCATCTACAGTCTTCCAATTTAAAACCATCTGTGGACGGCATGGCATTCTCAAAATGACGCACTCAAACAACCCCAATTGAATTCAGACCAATGCGCACACTTACAAGTGGTACATACATGATTAAATAAATCAGTAAAATGATATGTGAACTTAAGAATATATAACAACAAATTAAGTCCTACTATTCTGTCAGCAAAAAGGTCTTGTTTGGAAGGCCCGCACAGAATACGTTATGTCAATATCTCACTATCTCATACTACCTGTTATCTAGAAGGTAAAATGAGTACGTAATCTTTTTTTTTTTTTTTTTTTGCTTGAAAGAAAAATAGTTTGCTTACCTAATTTATAATAAATGAAAGGAGAAAACTTTTATAACTTAGAATAACCATTAGTTCAATGTTTTTCTTTATGAATTACTTAAAGAAGAGAAGTCAATTAAGGTGAATTATTCCAAAGTGATCATCGAAACAGCTCTACAATAGTCTTTACGTAATTTAGACAAAGCATAAATGGTAGTAGAAGAGTCCCAAAATACGGTACAATGATCAGGTAGAGAAACACAAGTTTTGCCAAAGTTAGCCAAGCAGTCCGCCACAACATTTGCCTCCCTAAATTTACGACGAATCTGTGCGTGATCAATACAATAGCGTCAAATAGGAACATGCAATTATTTAAAATATGTGATGTAAATTATTTTGCGAAGAAATATGGTTAATTAACACATGTACTAATTTTTTTCTGGTTAAATGAAACTTCCACTTAGCTAGTAGAGCAGTTGCTGCATTCTGCTCCCTAAAGCTGTGCGGCAAATTTACGAGTTCCCTAACTAATACATTAATAACATGCAATAATGTAAAATAGTACTTTGTTTGTTTCAATTTTGATGAGCTAGTTTGACTCTATACAGAATTAAAAAAAAAGACTTTTAAAACTTGTGGTCTTAAATATTTAAGGGGTAAAAGTTTGTGCGTCCATGACATTCGCGTGGTTATAAAAGTTTCTCATTAAGGGTAATATGGATAAAATGAAGAGTTTAAAGTTAAAGTATTTTTAATTATAGAAATGTATTATTCTTTTTGCAACGGACTAATAAGAAAAGCGTGTCATCTAAATTGAAATAGAGGGAGTAGCATGAGTCATTTTCTACTAGTTGTATTACCTTAGTAGAATCCGTTTCAATTTCCAAGGTTAAGGGTCCATGGTTTACGGCTAATTAATTTGAGAACATTCATGCAGTAGAGCAAGTAGTTCTGCCTAGATGAGGTCAAATGTGGCGTATTTGAGAATAATCTCATAACGCATTCTCCTTTGTTGTTTCTGATAACTCCTTCTATGCCTCCAATTCCAGGATTTCCTTTGGCACTTACACGAAGGGTTAATACGGAACATTTTGGTGTTTCTGTGAGTTGATAATTTGAATTCCATTACTCGCATATGAACATGTGGAGCAATGCAATATAATGTTATCCATGTTATTGGTGATTTTTATTGCTATCTAGTCATAAGCTCCAAAGACAAAAGGGAAAAAGATCAGTAAGGTAGAGAAGGAAACAACCCTCAGCTCATGTTTCGCTCATGTTAGTGAATCTTCTTTGTACATCATAGTACACTCCTTTATATGTCAGCTAACTAAATGTAAACAAGTCCTTACGTAAAAATGACAGCCAAGTAAAATCAAACTGATAAATCTTGTGCTCAAATGTATGATGTATGTACTGCTTTTCATGTCTTTTAAGGCTGGTCCTGGCATTTATTGCGTTAGACTTGAATATTTTTTAACATACAATAATCACTTTGATATTGATGGTTGTTGAGCTGAGCATGAAAATTTGTTTTGATGATTAACAAACTGTGAGAAGAACTAGGTTTTAAGGTCTAGTCTGCATGTTGCAAGACTTATGTGAAGATGTGACAAAATGAGTATGTTGAACATCAAAAGAACCAGGTTCTCAGCAAGCTAGCTAACGTCACCAAGTCATACACGGAAGACCAGCATTCCCATGCGAGTAGGGATTTCTAGAAGATCATGTCCGTGTCCAAGAAGGAATACGCGTTTGGAGGACTTCGTGTAACAAAAGGAATATGCAATCGTGGGAACGAAGAAGGATGAAAGTTGGAGTCAAATGAGGAAACCTAGCCTAAACGGGAAAGGATTCCTTAACCAAAATATTTTAAATTTTGGAGCATTAATTGAAGAAGAATTTCGGCCAACCTTGCACTTATAAAGGAAGACCTTTTGCCACAATTCAAGACCACTGCTTATGAAAGAGATTGTGGGAATACTTCTGACAATAGCAAGCAAAGCAATAAGGTATATCTGAAGATCCGACTTAACCAATTGAAGAACAGGTTCTTGAAGATGAAGCTGCTCAAGTTCTTTAGTTGTTAGGTTGAGTCTTTTATTCTGATTTGTAACTTATCTTCCTTCATGGAAGTTTTGTAATAAGTTATTATTGAGACTTTCTGTTGTTAGCTTTCTAGGCTAGAGTTAGTCTAGAAAGGGGTTGCTACAATTGAGTTGATTGTAGGGGCTAGGGTACTAGAATTAGTTTCCTTGGTTGTTGAGTTGTAACCTAAAATTGCTCTTTGAAGTCATTGGAGATTTGAGAAAATCCTACTGGGTAGGTCGTGATTATAACTCTATTGAGCAAGGAGGTTTTTCACGTAAAAATCCGTGTTAATCATTTTTTTGCAATTATTCGTCCTTGAGTCTACTTAACTACTTCAAAGAACCGGGTTCTTTGAAAATCCAAAAACCAGGAAAGACATAATTCAACCCCCCTTCTTATGTCCAAATATAGTCCAAATTAACAATTGGTATCAGAGTAGGTTCTTTCATAAGAGGCTAACACCTTAAAAGGATCTACAATAGCTGCACCACCAGATGCTTAAGAAGGACAATCAACAGTTAGGCCACCACTGTTCGATGGAAAATACTATGAATGATGCGTGATTTCTTGGAAGGAGAAGACTCGGAACTCTGGGACATTGTTGAAAAGGGACCAAAAGTCTCAATGTTGTTTGATGACAAGGGCTGGACCAAAGCCTAGGGAAAATACTCTGAGGAAGATGTCAAAGGAGTTCAAAAGAATGCCAAAGCTAGGAAGATTCTAATATGTGAAATTGGTCCTGATGAATACATCAAAATATCTGCTTGTAGAGATGCAACGGATATATGGGATGCCCTGCAGTATGCTAATGAAGGTACTTCTCAAGTGAACCAGTCAAGGATTGACATGCTAACTAGGCAATATGAATTGTTCAAGATGAAAGAGTGAGAAACTATCCTGGAGATGTATACTGGGTTCACTTCCATTATCAATGAATTAATATCTCTAGGAAAAGTGATCCACCACGACAAAATTGTGAGGAAAATTCTGAGCATACTCCTTTCTTCATCGGATAGCAAAGTAAATGCAATTACTGAAGCAAGCAATCTGAATACAGTGACTCTTGATGATCTGATTGGAAATCTAAAAACCTATGAGCTAAAGCTCAATCAAGATAGCGTGGATCGACAAGCTGTTGAACCGTGCAAGACCAATAACCCAGTGCTTAAGACAACCCACAAACATGACGCTGAAGAAGATGATATGGCATTGCTGACTCGACGCTTCTAGAGAGCAATAAGGAATGGTGGTTTCTTGAAGAAGGGTAGCTCATCAAAATCCAAGACTGTGGAGAAGACCAATTATAATAATAGGGGTGATGGCTGCTACAAGTATGGAAAGAAAGACCACTTCATCATAGACTGTCCCCTATGGGAACTTGAGTGGAAAAAGAATAGTTCTGATAAAGAAAAGCAACATAAGAAAGACCAGGTTCCCGGACGTAGAATGACTAACAAGGCAATGGAAAAATTTGTGAAAAAACTCATAGCTGCCATGTAGTCATCCTCAACTGACGAGTCTGATAATAATGATGGAAGTGAAGGTGAGGATCAGTCATTAATGGCCAAAGAGCATAGTGACTCAGAATCAAAAGATATATTAGCATTGATGCCAAATTCAAACTCTGGCACTGATGAGGAAGAAGAATCTGAGGTAAGCTTTTAAGACATCAAGGACAAAATTCACACCTATTCTAAAAATAAACTAATTTCTTTGTCAGCTGTTTTAATTGATGCATATCTCAAAGTTTCTGAAGAAAATGAGCAATTAATGACTGAATACGCTTCACTTAGACTTGAACACAAAGATCTAGAAATAAGTAGAGAAAATATTGAGGCCTTTGTCGTATATCTCAAGGACCAGATTCTTTTGTTAGAAGATGAAAAGGCTGCCTTAGAAACATAAAATAATAGATTGCTCAATGCACCAAATAAAGGTAAGGAGCCAACCACTAAAATTCAGGAGAAACTAGAAAGTAAACTAAAGGAGGCCAACAACAAGCATCTAATGGAAGCTGAAAAGGCTAGAATACTTTAAGAAAATCTAGATAAGGCCAAGTTTGAATTAGAAAAGAACTTAAAATGGACAAGGTCCTCCTAGATAATGTTTAAGATGCATGAAAACCATAGTAACAATAAAAGGGGTCTATGACATACTAAGGCTAAAACTCCATACAACCCACATAGCAAGTATGTAGATATTCCTGACAATCTTTTGTGCACTCACTGTGGAAATAATGGACACTTCAAGGAAACATGCCCATCCAAAATAAAAGCAGGCCTAGAAATGTCGCATATGTTGAGAAAAGGAAATCAGTGAAACCTGGTCCTTCACAGAAGGTTACTAAACTGTCAGGATGGACTAAAAAGAATGTTATTCATCCTTTTAATCAAAGAAAAAGACCCAAGCTAGTCTGGATTCCTAAAACTAACCCATGAATATTTATGCAGGCTAAAGTGAGAGGAAGCAAACATTGATGGTATGTTGATAGTGCGTGCTCCCACCACATGACCGAAAACAAAAAAAAATTCTTCTCATTAAGAGCCTATCAAAGATGGAGTGTGGGATTTAAAAATGGTAAAAAGGAAAACATAATCGGAATAGGTAAGGTTGGTAAGTCCCACTCTCATGCTATAGATTATGTATATTATGTCAAGGGATTAAAGCACAATTTACTAAGTGTGTCTCAGATGTGTGACATAGGGAATCCAGTTCAGTTTACTTCTAAAATATGTTTGGTATCAAATAAAAATGTTGGAAACCTGGTTCTCGAAGAAAAAAAAGAATAAAAAAATTTACAAAGTTGACATCATGTCTGCACTTGGAAATGAATTGTTATGTTTTAGTGAACTAGATACTGATTCTTTTCCGTGGCACACGAGACTAGGGCATGATATCTTCTATATGCTAATCAAACTAATTTCCAAGGACCTGGTCCTTGGGCTGCCCAAGTCAAAATTCAAGGAAGATAAAGTGTGTGATGCATATGTTAAAGGTAAGCAGGTCAGATCTACATTCAAATCGAAAAAATGGTAGAAATCACCTCTTGACCTTTGGAACTACTTCACATGGATTAATTTGGAAAAATGAGGGTTCAGAGTAGAGGAGGTAAGAGGTATGTGCTTGTAATTGTTGATGCTTATTCTAGGTTTACATGGACCATATTTGTTGCAACTAAAGATGAAACTTTGATTTGCTTGTAACATTTGTGAAGAAACTATAAAGAAAGATAAATAATCATGTAGCTAGCATTAGATCTAATCATGGAACTGAATTTGAAAATGCTAACTTCCTTGAACTCTGCACTGAAAATGGTATTGATCATAATTTCTCTGCTCCTAGAACCCCACAAGAAAATGGTATTGTTGAAAGGAAAAATAGACTCTAGAAGACATGGCCAGAACTATACTAATTAGTAATGGTCTTCCTAGCATCTTTTGGGCTGAAAATGTAAACACTGCATGTTATATTATAAATAGATGTGTGATTAGGCCAATAACTGAGAAGACCCCCTATGAATTACTGAAAGACAGAAAACCAAATGTAACCCACCTAAGAGCCTTTGGAAAAGCACGTGTTCTGTACACAATAATGGGAAAGAGGCTATGGGAAAGTTTGATGCTAAAAGTGATGAGGGCATCCTTCATGGTTACTCACCACAAAGTAAAGCCTATAAGGTGTATAATAAAAGAATAAAATGTGGTGAATAAAGCATTCATGTAATTTTTGATGAATCTAACCTTTAGACTAAGAAAGGTACACAGGTTGCTGATGAGGGTGAGTTTGGCCCAACTAAAAATCATTGATGAGAAAACAAACCATGAATGTTCAGAAGCTGTTTCAGAACAGGAACTAGATCCTTTAGAAATGGTTCAAGAGGTATTACAGACAGGGGGAACAACCCAAGAAAATCTAGATGAAAATACATCACCTGATCCTACTGCTAAACATGGAGGAACTACTAAGACTCAAAGATCTCATGCCCAGCGGATGGAAACATTAAAGATCCCACCCTCTGACAAATATGCTTACTCCAATTGACTCCGAAATGGTGACAAGATCAAAATTCATGAATATGATTGCCTTCTCAGCTTACATATCCATGGTAGAGATTAAGAACATCAAAGAAGCACTTGGAGATGTAGATTGGATATTGGCTATGTAGGAAGAGTTAAAACCAATTTGAAAGAAATAAAATTTGGCACGTGGTTCCCAGTCCAAAAAACATAACAATTATTAGAAAGAGGTGGGTATTCAGGAACAAGCTGGATGATCAAGAAAATATTACTGAAAACAAAGCTAGACTGTTCGTACAGGGCTATAATCAAGAACAAGGAATTGACGATGACGAAACGTTTGTTCTTGTGGCAAGGATGGAGGTAATTCGAATGCTCATTGCTTTTTCCTCTTATAAGGGTTTCAAGCTACATCAAATGGATGTGAAGAGTGCTTTTTTAAATTGGCACTTGAAGGAAGAAGTATATGTTTGACAACCCCCATGTGTTGAAAGTCATGCGTTTCCAAATTATGTGTACAAATTGGACAAGGCACTGTATGGGTTAAAACAGGCTCCAAGGGCATGGTATGAATGACCGTACAAATTTCTCTTGGAGAACGGGTTCTCACGAGGCAAAATTAACAACACACTATTTTTGTTAAAAAGTGGCAAGAACTTGCCAATACTACAACTCTATGTTGATAACATCATCTTTGGAGCCACGAGCGAATCCCTTTGTAATAGATTTGCCGAACTCATGGAAAGTGAATTTGAAATAAGTATGATGGGAGAATTATATTTCTTCCTTGGACTCCAAGTCAAAGCAGACCAAAAAAAGGAACCATGATACATCAATAGAAGTACATCAAGGAGCTACTCAAAAGGTTTGAAATGGACAATTTTAGAACAATTGATACTCCTATTGCTACAACAACCAGGCTAGATACGGATGAATCTAGTACTCCTGTTGATGAAAAAAAATATAGAGGAATGATTGGTTCCTTACTCTACTTGACTGCAAGTATACCTGACATTTTATATAGTGTGGGCCTATGTGCAAGATTCCAGTCTAGTCCAAAAGAATCACATTTGAAGGTTGTTAAAAGAATCTTGGGATATTTCAAGGGCACTCAAGACTTGGTTCATTGGTACCCAACAGGAGACTACTTCGAATTGATTGGATATGTAAATGATGACTACGCTGAATACTTGGGGGACAAGAAGAACACCTCAGGAATGGATCACTTTCTTGGATCATGTCTAATTTCATAGGGATCTAAGAAACAAAATTGTGTGGCCTTATCAACCGCTAAAGCTAAGTATGTAGCTGCTACATCATGTTATGCTCAGCTACGATGGATCAAGCAACAACTGGAAGATTATGTAGTGATCATTGAAAGAGTTCCCATATTTTGTGACAATACAAGTGCAATGAATGCAGACAAGAACCCGATCCATCACAAGAGAACTAAACATATTGATGTGAGGCATCACTTCTTAAGAGACAATGTTGAAAAATGGCACATAACTATGGAGTTTTGCAAGAGAGAAGATCAAATTGCTATTATATTTACCAAAGTTTTAAGCAGGGATCACTTTGAAAGGAACCGCTTGGAGCTTGGGTTCATCAAAATGGACATAGATAGTCTTGACTTCCCTCAATGACTGGCTATGTTTGAATAATGTGTTCAGTAAGAAAATGTGTTGAATAATGGCTAACTCAGTCTTATACTGTAATAGGTATGCATGCATGACACGGAATCTAGGGCATGTATGAGTAGTATGATGACAGAGGTCTAGACTAGAGAATGTGTCACAGCCAACATTGAGAAAATAAGTCAAAGAACTTGGTTGTTTGACATCCAGGTATGTACCCCCTTTCCAATAGATTATTATACTTAATCGTTAAAATGACGCGTCAATAAATCAGGTTCTCACCTATTTTGTTAACTCTGTAAATCATTCTCTCTAATCCCAGAAACTGATTAGTGGATCAGGTCCCAAAAACGTCAAGTCATTGGGTAATGATCATTACATCCCGTCCGTGTACAATTAGAACTAGTTTCCTAAACCACCTGCACACGTCCTTACCACCTAATTGATTCACTTAAACCGCCACTTTTCAAAATTTTAAGAAAATGTGGCGGTTACTCCTTCTCTCCCAATTAGAGCTGGATTAGGATCAACTAAAAGGAATAAGTAGAGACAACAAACTGTCAAATCGGTCCCTATAAATTCCTCTCGTCTTTTCATTCCCCTCAATCTGATCTTAATTCGTAAAAGCCAACACCAAAACACCCTAACCTCATCTTCGTGAAAAAACTACACAACTCCATTATCATGGCAAATTCACCAAGCAAAGTCCCGTCTAAAATCACTACAAAAAGTGCAAATCCTAACCGTACTGCACCAGTTTCCGCAACCAACCAAGCCTAATCTAGCCAAGAACCACCCTCCCCACCAAAAGCCCCAAAATTCTTCACCGAATTAGGCGACTACTCCGACGAAGAAGATAGTGAAGAGCCTGAGAGTGAGAAACAAGTTGTGAAGGAGCCACGAGTTGAGGGGGAAGCAAAAATTGATGATGTAGAGGAGGTTGGTGATGAACAGACAAAAGCAATTACTGTTAAAGAAACGACTACTGAAGAAGGCACTGAAATTTAGGATAAAGTATTGGTTGAAAGTGGGGTGAGTAAAGAAAAGGAGGGTGAAAACGTTGTTGATGACATAAGCAAGAAGACACCAAAGGAAGTTGTAGGATATCATGGGGAGAGTATAGGTGCTAGAGTAGAAGCACCAAAAGCCCTTAGACAACATCCAAGTTTTTCTGTTGCTGGTAAGGGAGAACTGATAGTGATGGGAGAAGTTGTGACTGAGCAAGAGGCAATTCAGGTTCAAAAAAGGCGTTCTTTGAACGCTGACCCTTAGAAATTTGAGTCCCTTTATTGGACCGAGACTGAGGAAGAAGAGGAAAAGTTAGGAGAAGCAGAAGCTGATAAGGAAGATAGTGAAGACAACGATGATGAGGCCCTAGTGAATCTCATTGCCAGGCTAAAGGAGAAAAGGCAAGCTGATGAAAAATCTGCATCCAAGAGAGTGAAAGTTGTTGCAAGAAAAGCAGTCTTGCCTCCTGGGTCTGTCAGTTTACGGGGAAAAACACCCATGACCAGAGGAAAAAGTAAGGAAACACTTGAGAGAACTATGGAGGAGAATAAGAAAAAGAAGAAAAAAAGACAAGGATTTAGGCTAATCAATGAATCTGATGTAGAGGAGGTGGATTTAATGAACAGAAAAAAGGATCAATAAGAAGAAGAAGAAGAGGAAGTCTCTCTGAAAGGAAAAGGGAAGAGGAAGGTTGAATCATATGCAGCCACTCCAAACAGAAAATTTGCAAAGAAAAGAAAAGCCACAATCTCTGATCTTGAAGTGAAAGAAACTGGTTCCAAACGAAGGAATAAGATCTAGAGAAAAATTGCCATTGCTGGGAGGGAGGAGTGGTTTGCTGGGCTGATGATGTTGACGGGAAGAGTGATAGATCCTGCTATGGAGACTATGTTTGGGATGAAGGAACTGCTGGAAAAGCTGGAGGTCCATGGGTGGACTAATCTATTCCTATTCCCATTGCTTGTCATGTATGGTGAAGTAATGCTTCATTTTACATGAATTTTAATGTACTGAAGAATGACCAAGCTGAAGTTAGGGGAGTGAACCTGGTTCTTCAAGTAAAGATACCGGGTGAATTTTGAATTTGGCAGTCACAGGCTTTTACACTTACTTGAATCATGAGTGGCTTGAGTTGGGGTAAAAGGCGGATGCCATGTACTTGACAAACAAGTACACTCAGAAGAGGGAGACGTTGAATGTTAGGAAGGTACAAAAAGGGGAGATGGATCAAGTTCACAAACTGCTCTTTGAGCTTGTGAAAAAGTGTTCACTGCCTCGTTCTGAAAGGAGGCATGAGGTAACCTACTTGGACTTGGCTTTTATGCCGGTCCTTGGATAGAATAGAACAATTAGCTTCCCATCTCTGATGTTGAAGCACATTGCAAGGGTTGCTGATCAGGAGCGGGGTACCCATTCTTTGCCATATGGGTTTTTGTTGACCAACGCGTTCGAACATTTTAAGGTGCCCCTCAGAGGTCCTATAAAGGGTACAAAGAAAGACTTGTTTGATGAGGAAACTTTGAGGGAATATGATTGTATTTCCCGACCACCTAGCAAAGCACAAGCATGTTACAAACCAACTTGAGGAATTGGTTGCTGCCAATAAGGAAAAAGAGAAGCTAAAAGAAGAGATTATCTCACTGAAGGAGGAAAACGCGAGGTTGAAAGAGGATAATAAGAAAGAACAATAAGCCTCTGATGCAAGAATTGACAGGCTTCTAGGGCTAATTCAAGGAGAACCCTCTTCCACCAAAGAACATGGTCCTCAGTCCTATTAGATTCCCACTATACCTGTTGTCAATCCCTTGTCCTACAACCCCTCTATGACCAGTGTGTGTTTTTGCTTGTTGTTGTTTGATGTTGTTGGTAGTTTGACGGGTTTGTTCCACCCTCATTTTGGTTGGGCCCCTTTGGGTTCAATGTGGTACATAGTGTTAAAAATGTCAACCTATAAAATTTCTTACTTTTTGGCTAATTTTAAGTGTCTTGACTGATTATTTGATTGCTCATGTATGCTCTTGATGATATGTACATGTTAGTGTAGCCCCACCAGCCATTGGTTTTACATTACTGTATTCTCGCGACCTTATTGACATGTTATTTTTTGATGATACCAAATGGGGAGTTAGGTGCGTGCTTATAAACTCGGTTCTTGATGATGCTAACATTGAAGATATCTTGAGATGTCTGTCTGCAGCTTTAATAATGAATTATACTATCCCGACCCAGCGTAGGGCTGATAACCGACACTAAGTGCTTATCATCACTAAACCTGCTTATAATCTACTAATTATGAATATAAATTAAACACTGAACAAGCATAAGCATTGCTGATAAGAACTGTACGATCTGGAAAGCCGACAAGGCTAACACAAGTCTACATATAAAAATATACTAACTGCACAGGTGTATATCTACAGGCCTCTAGGAGTTCTGAATTGAACAAGTACTGGATGGAACAATGCCCCGCCATACCCAAACTAGCTGATGGTACTCATACCAAAAGATAAGTAACTCGGGGAGTAAGTGGAGTGACTCCAATAGTTGGTGGATGGTTTACTGAAGTGGCTCAAGCGCTGATCTGTCTGTACCTGCAAAACATGAAACGCAGTGCCCCGGAAGGGACACGAGCACGATATTTACAAACGTATAGGGTGGAAAGCATATGTAAAGAATAGTAAAGTATGATTGTAAGCTGAAAATCTGAATATAAGCTGAAATAAACAAGAGTCTGAACTAGCAACTGATCTGGAACTGAACCGAAGTTTAAGCTAAAACTGTGCTAAAACCAAACTACTATCTGAACCGGTACATGTCTGGCGTTATGGGCTATATGCTCCAATTAGGTAATTTTATATTTGAACTAGCCTCATGTATAGTTATGCAATGCAAACTGTAGCTATATATGTGTATATAACATGCTTGACTGGTGTTATGGGCTATATCCCCATTGCAGGTAAATATATAATCAATAGGCCCGACTAATGCTATGGGCTATCTCCCCCAACATATAATCATTAGACTTTACTGGCGTTATGAGCTATATCCCCCCAGCATAATCAATGTAAGCATGTATGAGGCATAGCACATATGATAGCATCATATGGACTCAAAAGATCATGAAGGAAACCATAAACAGAATCACAAATGTAATCTGACACTCGTCGTCCATAAGTTGGACGAGGAGCCTATCCCCATTTTAGGGAGAAACTCAGTATGTACATGAGATACTAAGTCTAATTAAGTTATTAGGATCCCTCTAGAGTTAATTTTTGAACCAAGGAACTCAAATTTGTCCAACTCTTTGAATTTTCAAAAATTTCAGCAGAGTTCCACTTAAAACTGGATGATCCTCCTAGTAGGTAAATATATAATCAATAGACCCGACAGATGTTATGGGCTACCTCCCTAGAATATAATCAATAGGCTTTACTGGTGTTATGGGCTATATCCCTCCAGCATAATCAACATAAGCATGTATGAGTCATAACACATGTGGCAGCATCATGTGGACTCAAAAGATCATGAAGAAAACCATAAACGGGATCACAAATGTAATCTTACGCTCATCATCTATAAGTTGGACAGAGGAGCCTATCCCCCATTTTAGGGAAAAATTCAGTATGTACATGAGATACTAAGGCTAAGATGATAAAATCAAACTAAAGAAGATACAATTATCCAAAATAGTGTCAAATGATCGATAAAACGGAATTATGAATGTAATGCTGGCTCATAGTGGCTAACTTGTGACACGAAAGTCTAAATATTATTTAATAATAATATGCGCATCAACACATGATAATTAAGCATATAAAACTGTAAATGATGATATTAGGATAATATGGGGGTTAGGTGTACATAAAAACATCAAAGGAAAGGAACAAATGAAAATCTAGATGGCATAGGCCAAATGGGTGATTCACCCTTTTTGTTTTTGTTGTGTTTTGAAGTTCCAACCTAAACTATTTTCTTACAAAATTCACATAGAATTGAATAATATACAAGGATACAATATATTCTGAAATTTTCCTTGAACAACTCTTAAATGATCAAGAAAAAAGCTAGAACATAGCTAAACTAAAATCATGCCGAAAACGAAACGAAAAACTCTACATACCTCTTGTGTTTTTACTTCCAAACCTCATTCCCTTTGATACTAACCCTTCCTTACTCTTGTATAGCTAAAATACAGAGATGACAAGATTGCATAGCCACGAAGCCCTTTCCAAAACTCAAGTTATAAGGAGAAAGGCGGACGGCAAAGTCTTACCTATGTCGTAAAGATCGCGTTGATGTGTTCGCTAATTGATTTTGAGTTGCGCATGATGGACATGCTTCAAAACCCGAAAAAAATTCCTGGAGATCTATGGAACCTCTGCTTGTGCGTGAATTTTCTGGAAAATAAGGAAAATATAAGACTAAGTCTTCTATTTATAATAAGGTTGAAAAGTCTACCACATGTGTGCTTCATTGGCCCTTCTTCCGATGCTCATATCTCTTTATCGAGATGTCGTATAGATGGATGGTCAAGAGTTTTGAAAACTAGATTCTACGACCTTCAATTTGATATAATATGTCCCCAAAATACCTCGTATAACACACAAAATTAATTGCTCAAAAATCTTCGTTACAAGGCAAATACTTAATCGATTTTTTCGCAACTTAAATCCTATTTTTTCGCAACTTATATTCTACATTCAAACATCAAAATAATTATATTATGAACTTAAACTCATTTAAATTATGCTTAGCAAGTCATTTGCACAATATACAACATTATAGAAGTACGGGGTGTAAAATATGCTTACCCATCTATAAGGTTGCGATGAATGAAAGGCGAGTCCATTACACTTGTGAAAACATGGACAACTTGAGGAAGAGTGTTGTATATAGAATTGGTTCTTATGGTGAAGATTGAGGAATGTCAGGCAAACTGCTGACTGATGTGCACATGAGTTTGTCATCATCAAAAAGGGAAAATTTGTTGAGCTGAGCATGAAATTGTGTTTTGATGATTAACAAACTATGAGAAGATTCAGGTTTCAAGGTCTAGTCTGGGATGTTGCAAGAATGCTGTGAAGATGTGACAAAGTGAGTGTGTTGAACATCAAAAGAACCAGGCTTACAGCTGGCTAGCTAAAGTCACCAAATCAGATTCGGAAGACCAGCATTCCCATGCGAGTAGGGATTTCTAGAAGATATAGTCTGTATCCAAGAAGAATTACGCGTTTGGAGGACTTCGTGTAATAAAAGGAATATTTATATGTGGAAAATACTCGTGGGAAGCAAGAAGGATGCAAGTTGGAGTCAAATAAGGAAACCCAGCCTAAACGGGAAAGGATTTTATTAATAAAAATATTTTGGGTTTTGGAGCATTAATTGGAGAAGAATTTTGGCCAACCTTGCACCGATAAAAGAAGATCCTTTCCAAAATTCAAGACCACTGCTACTGAGAGAAATTATGAGAATACTTCTGACAATAGCAAGTAAAGCAATAGGGTACTTCTAAAGATCCAACCTAACGAATTGAAGAACAGGTTATTCAAGATGAAGCTACTTGAGTTCTATAGTTGTTAGGTTGCGTCTTTTATTTTGATTTGTAGCATATCTACTTTCATAGAAGTTTTGTAATAGGTTATTATTGAGATTTTGTGTTGTTTTCTTTCTAGGCTAGAGTTAGTCTAGAAAGGGGTTGCTACAATTGGGTTGATTGTAGGTGATAGGGTACTAGAATTCGTTTTCTTGGTTATTGAGTTAAAATTTAAAATTTCTCTTTGAAGTTAATGGAGATTTGAGAAAATCCAACTGGTTATGTTGTGGTCTTTACTCCTGTAACGACCTGACCAATCGTTTTGAGTATTTTCACTTCGCTTGGTAGTTTGGGGGGCATGAATAGCTCTACATGATATATTATGACTTGTGTGAATCATCAGTTTTGGTTTTCAGGTTATTCGGAATCGATTTGGAAGAGTGAATTTTATCGTTGAAGCTTTAAGTTGGAAGAGTTGACCAAGTTTGACTTTTATAAATTTGACCCTGGAACGGAGTTTTGATGGTTCCTTTAGCTCCGGATGGTAATTTTGGACTTGGACGTATGCCCGAATTTGCATTTGGATATTTTTAGAAAGATTCGGCGCTAATTGGCGAAAGTTAAAAATTTGAAGGTTTGGAAAGTTCATAAGTTTGACTGAGAGTTGACTTTGATGTTATCGCGTTCAGATCATGGTTCCGATTATTGGAATAGTTTCGTTATGTCATTTGGGACTTGCGTGCAAAATTTGGGTTCATTTTGGGTTGATTTGATATGTTTTAGCGCGAGTTTTAGAAGATGAAAGGTCAAAAGTTCATTTAAGTTTGATTTGAGGTGCCATTCGTCGTTTAGATGTTTTTATGTGTGATTTGAGGCCTCGAGTAGGTCCGTTTTATGTTATGGGACTTGTTGGCATATTTGAACGGGATCCCGAGGGGCTTGGGTGAGTTTCGGACGAAATTCAGATCATTTCGTTTCATGTTGCATTGCTGAAGAGGAATTGGACCTGTTGTGATCACACCTGCGGCTCGTTCGTGCAGGTGCGATGGTCGCATAAGCGATAAAGGGGTCGTAGAAGAGAGGTGAGACCTGGGCAAGGAAGATCGCAGTAGAGGAATTAAGGGCGCATCTGCGCGTCCGCAGAAGCGTAAGTCTAGCCTCAGAAGTGGCGTGTGGCACAGAAGCGTGAGTTGGCTGGCGCACCTGCGTGGGCGCGAAGTGGTAAAACTTCGCAGGTGCGGAAGGACTGATCTTCATTTGGCTTCGAAGAAGCAAGATTTTTTCATTGAAGCGGAGGTTGCAGATGCGGCAATTTGACCACATATGCGGAAATGCCGGCAGAAGCTATAAATCGAGATTTTTGGTTCTTTCATAATAATTGAGATTTGGGGCTCGGAGTGAGGCGATTTTGGAGGCAAACTTCATCACAAGGATTGGGGTAAGTGTTTTATATTTGGTTCTGATTGTATTTTGTGATTCTATCTTCGATTTTGATAATTGGATTATGATTTTTAAATAGAAATTTGGGGTTTTAGCCTAAAGTTTCATGGAGTGAGTTTTTGAGTTTTGAACATGGATTCGAAGTCAGATTTGGGTGAAACTAGTATGGTTGGACTTGTAATTGAATGGGTTGTCGGATTTTATAGGTTGCGTCAAGTTCCAAGGCGCGGGCCCGGGTTAGACTTTTGGGTTGATTTTGGGCTTTTGATTAAAGATTCGACATTTATCTATTGGATTTATTTTCTTTGGTATTGTTTGATGTATTTGAGTTGTTTTTTTCTAGTTTCGAGCCGTTCGGAGGTCGGTACGTGCGAGATGGCATTTTTGGAGCATCGTTTGGATTCTCGGTAATGGATTTGGCTTGTTCAAGGTAAGTAACATTTCTAAACTTGGAGCTGAGGTTATGAACCCTAATTATACGTGTTATTATGTGATTTATTTGGAGATGACGCACATGCTAGGTGACGGGCGTGTGGGCGTGCACCGTAGAAATTGAGACTCAGTCGATTCCGTAGAGCTGTATAGTCAATTAACTTGTGTTTTTCCATGTATTTTTATGTGTTAGAGAAACTAAGCTGTGACTCATGTTAGAAATCATGCTTAAAAAATGCTGGTATTATTAGGACCTACTGAGGTTATTTTTGCTATCAATTTATATGTTTAAATTGTAATTTCGTACTCAATCATATACATTTATTGCATATCATATCTCAGTCTCTGTTGTTACTTATTGATACATCATATCATCATTTTGGGCTAGTTTCATGACATTGTGTGCCCGAGAAACTGGAGAGATTGATGACTGAGTGAAGCCGAGGGCCTGACTGTGAGGTTATTGATACTATGGCACGTGAATTGTCGTGCGAATCCAGATATTGATACTACGGCATGTGAGTTGTCCGCGCAACATGTGAGTTTCTTCGTGCGGACCCAAATATTGATACTATGGCATGTGAGTTGTCCGTGCAGCATGTGAGTTATCCGTGTGGTTTCATGCCATGATTGGCTCATTATAACGCTTAGGCTGAAGGAGCCCCTCCGGAGTCTGCACACCCACAGTGAGCGTAGGTACCTATTGAGTGCGAGTGCGAGTGATTTGGAGGATTGAGTTACTAGGAGGACTGAGTGACTGGAGGACTGAGTGGATGGATACTCTGAGAGTATGAATATGGTTACTCACTATGTTGTATTGCATTCGACATGCACACTTGACATACATGCATAGAGATGCATTTTTCCTCATGTTGTACGGTATCACGTCATTCATGACTTCTCATATACATTGACATGTAGGCATAGAGATGTATTTCCTCATGCCATTTTAAGATGAAACAATTACCTGTTGAAAGGTTTTGGAAAGAAAATCACGATTTTACAAACTTACTCATATTATGGTGCTTTCGGTAAGAGATTTGGGGTTTTTCACTAGGTACTTGAAAAGCATGCCTATTTTCTGGAACTGTGAACGAGCTAAACATTATATCTCTTAGTTATTTCCTGTACCACTTTTATTATATTATTATGAACTGTTGTTGGCTATTGGTGTTGGACTCTGACCTTTGTCCTAACTCGTCACTACCTTCAACCTAAGGTTAAGTTTATTACTTATTGAGTTCAATGGGATCGGTTATACGCATACTACTCTTCTGCACTTTGCGGGCAAATATTGGATGCCGATGTTGCTGCGCACAGCGGGAGCTAGATTTGAAGATGTACCTGCATTCCAGTTACAGTTGTCTTTTGTTCATGGTAGCTCTACACTTATGAAAATCAGGTTTTGTACATTAAAAACAGATGATGTATTTATTTCATACCAGCTTTGTAAAATCTAAATCTCAAACGCTCATGATTTGTACTATCAGTCCTTGGAATTCTTTATATAATAGTTCAATTGTATTATTATTTCTTCTCTTAATAAATATCATTGAGCTGGTTTATTGTTAACTGGCTTACCTAGCGGGTTGGGTTAGATGCCATCATGATGGTAGGATTTTGGGTCATGAAAAGGTGGTATCAGAGCTCTAGGTTCAAGGGTCCTAGAAGTCATGAGCAAGTGTCTAGTAGAGTCTTGCGGATCGGTATGATGACGTCCATACCTATATTCGAGAGGCTACAGGGAATTTAGGATAAACTTCTCATCTTTCTCTCCTATCGTGCGGCATTGATTCAGCTTGAAACATAACTCTTTAAATTCCCTCCACGCATTCGTGTGCGCATGTGAGCGCTCGGTATCAGCTGTGCATCACCAGCTTGTGATTCCATGGATGAGGTGCGAGATGTAATTTCAGTGCACTGATGATGGGCCAGTCTTGAGGACTTGAGGCCGGGTTTTGACTACAGCTTGAGTACGAGGATTTCAGCTGTGTGAGCACGTGGTTTTGGACTTATATGTCCGGTAGCGTCCCTATGAGTGAAACTTGTGGCTTGATGAGTGGCTGGATGGCTATAAGATGAGCATGATGTGACTGCGGAATGTGTTCAGATGGTTTGATTGTGACGAAAATAGTTTGCTTGAGATGTAAAAAGGACAATTGGGTGCTAGATTGCTTTCTTGATGTGACGTATAGTCTCAAGTTATGAGTGTGTTGAAATTTTTTTCATGTTGAGTAATTGTGGAACGAAGTAGATTTTCATGCCTTGTTGTGAGTTTAGACTCAGGAAGATTAAGTGATGGCGTAGTAATCATGGCTGCGAAAGGGTATAGCAAGATGCCAATTTGAGGCTAAACAGGTATGTTATCTCCTACGGAGTAATCTACGAGGGTGTGTTCCTTATAATGTTGTGTGGAGAGTTTCTTTTCTATCAGCGGGGAATATGTGTTGAGATTTGAATTTGAATTTGGTTGAGAAAGTTGACCTGACCGTCACGTGGATGTATGCGAACTTTGTAGATGATTTGAGATAATATATGGTTTGTGTTACGTGAGTTTATTAAGGATTTAGCTGAATCTCCCTCCAGTATCATGGCAGTAATAGAGTATGGGTATGGTGAGTTATTAGATGTTCTATTATATGGCATTAAGCTAAGTGGGGGAGTTTGCTATTGACGATTTGATTGCATGGTTGCGTGTAGTATTGGTTTTTGTCTAAAGCATACTTGTGGATCGGTTATGACTTGCAGAGGTTGAGATCGAGGATGAATCTAGTAAAGAAATTTCTAGATATGGGTTATGTTACACTTTATGGGTATATAGGAATCATGGGATGATTGAGTTGTTATTCGTGAAGGATTTAGTGCGTGTGGAGTAGGAAATTGCCCGATTTCTTAAAGGTGTGGATTACTTCTTTGGGTGTTGTTGTGCTAATGGGGCACAAGTCGTTTGTTCTGTTTGGGCGACGCAATTGAGATCTGAGCCAAATGGATGACTCTCGAGAAGGTTCTAATAGATTCATGATTTATATGTGGCAATTGTGAATTTATTTGGATTTATATATGGCTAGACTTCGAGATTTATGTTGGATGGTGTCGGGACTTGCGGTATTTCTGTATCACTATGAATTCTACATTTCACTATCAAGAAGGTAAAGAAAATAGTTCTAGGTTCACATAAGGACCATCGGCTGATGGGCCTTAAGGCAGTGTGGTTTTATGCTAGGATCTCGTGGGGTGAGTTATGGTCAAGGATCATGGTGTTCTGGCAAGAGAATTGTCCATTTGAGGGTAATCCAGAAGGAACTATGAGAAATAGGACAACTTGGTAATAGCTTGGATCAACACAGTAATGGATATGATCGGTTCTTTGGGTACTTATGATGTGGTGAGCCTCTGCAGGTATTTCGTGGCAATGTTCTTGGGTTTTGGCGACCTGATTACTTGGTTGAGCTAGAGGGATTTGGTTCTGATAGATGAGTTATGTGCAAATGGATTTCAAAGTGTTCTCAATGGTTTCTACCACGGTTCGATGTGTATATTTCCTGCTGGCGTGAGGAGCGTGTTGCGTGTTGTGATTTTCTCCTAGATGAGATCAAATGGAAGGTTCATGGCTAATTGAGTATGTAGTTGGCTTTTAACTCAGAGTTGATTTTAAGATTCTCGTACTTTTCATATTCATGATAGATGCGGTATGTTGTGTGGGATTAAGATTTGCGTGTGCAAGGTCATAGTTTAGTTTAGAAAGGAAGGGCATTAATTCTTAGACAACATGGGCGGTTTCAGATGACTAGATGAATGATATTACTACTTGTTATTGCCCAAGGAGGGCGTACATTTCAGAAGGTGCACTGAGAGTTGACTTACAGATGCTTCATTGGTATTGCGGTACTCGCCTGGTTGATGGACTGCTGATATTTAGATTTTTCTATGTGGCATAGAAGAATTATAGAAGTATTCCTCGTGGGATGATCGTGTATGAGAGATGTATTAGACATTCGGGCGGTGGAGTTGGAATCAGATATGGTGATTCGTGTGTTCTGCGGATTTGGAGACCAGAAGTTCTCAGAAGCAAATTGTTTCGTGGTTGTGGACAGTGAAGATATGGCCAAAGCTAGCCAGATGATGGTATATGTTATAGTTAGGTCATTATGGACTTTCGGAGGATTATTTATCTATTTGTGGATGACTAGAGTTGATTTAGGGCCAATTGGTAGGCCCAACGAAGATGTGTATTCTACACCGGGTCGCGTTGGTCGACTCCGTACTTCTATTATTGGTGGATGTGCCATTCGGTTAAAGTTGATCTTATTCATGCTCTGATATGATCTATGTGTTACTCCTCTATGCTATGAGGGGTTTTGATTTGTTGGTTATAAGCACACATGGTGCGGTTCTGTTTGGGTCTTGTAGCAGGATTTGAGCGAGATGGTTATTTGGGCGTTGAATGGTTGACTGCACCTTGGTTATTTTCTCTCCGGATTGTGGTATATTGTGCTATTTACTTCTCAGTGGTTATGGTCATACACTTCGGGTATTTGATGTAATTGCGTGTTGTTGTTGACTTTGAGCATGGTGGCTTGAGGTATTTCATATGGACCTGTGTTTGGATGGGGTCACGCATTGCTGCTGGGTTATGTTGGGATATGATCCTTTGTGTTAGATTCACGTGTCTTGGTTCTACTATGTAAGGTGGGTTTGTAGCATTGTGGTTGTGGTGGTACTTGTGGAACTTGCACGATGGTCTCGTTTGAGTCGTTTTCCTTGATTGAGTACATTTGGGTTGTTGCTTATTGGTGCACAGATTGCACGATTTGTGATTCTAGGTAGCATTAGTGTGGCATGCCAATAGGATAGACGGGCTTGACAAAGTAAGGTCATTGGACCTAGAATGGGTGCTATCGGATTTGTTTGCAGTATATTTGAAGGGATAATGTCGCTGACTGACTTAGAAATTGGCTAGAGTTCTTGTCGAAGGAGAGGGAGCTCCATGACTTGTTGATCTGATGAGTGGTTAAGAGTTCCTGCATGTTTCTTTCATCATTGGCAGTGTACAAAGGTTCAGAACAAGATTTTTGTTGACATGAGGTTTGTTACCAGTGTCGAGTTGGTTATCGTGCATCTATTGCAGTCAAAAGTTATTGCTGTGAGTATTTGAGTTGTCCGGTATATAATGTGATTACATCTTGGGTTATGGTTATGGCTGATACAGCATGCTCAGACTTATACAGTGTGTAGATGCGAGATTCGGGTCTTATAGAAAATTCCAGATGTTGGAAATTAGATTCTATGGTTTACGGGCTAAGGTCGAAGTAATGATCTTCAGTCATGTTGTGTTGTCGGGCCTATATGGAATAGGGTGATGTGGGATCACCTCTGGGTATGTGCATGGTAAGGTTACATGGCGGTATGATGGCTTATGAGTGACTCTCTGCATGTTCCAGGACGAACATATGTTTAAGTGAGGGTGGATAACGACCCGACCGATCATTTTGAGCATTTGCATTTCGCTCGGTAGTTTGGGGGAATGAGTAGCTCCGTATGATGTATTATGACTTGTGTGAATCATTGGTTTTGGTTTTCAGGTTATTCGGAATTGATTTGAAAGAATGAATTTCATCGTTGAAGCTTTAAGTTGGAAGAGTTGACTAAGCTTGACTTTTGTAAATTTAACCCAGGAATGGAGTTTTGATGGTTCTGTTAAGTCTGCATGATGATTTTGGACTTGGACGTATGCCCAAATTTGCATTTGAATATTTCTAGAAGGATTCGACGCTAATTGGCGAAAGTTAAAAATTTGAAGGTTTGGAAAGTTCATAAGTTTGACTGAGAGTTGACTTTGATGATATCGCATTCGGATCGTGGTTTAGAAAATTGGAATAGCTTCGTTATGTCATTTGGGACTTGCGTGCAAAATTTGGGTTCATTCCGGGTTGATTTGATATGTTTTAGCGCGAGTTTTAGAAGAGGAAAGTTCAAAACTTCATTTAAGTTTGATTTGAGGTGCAATTCGTAGTTTAGATGTTGTTATGTATGATTTGAGGCCTCGAGTAGGTCCGTGTTACGTTATGGGACTTGTTGGCATATTTGAACAGGGTCCCGAGGGGCATGGGTGAGTTTCGGACGAGATTTGGATCATTTCGTTTCATGTTGCATTGCTGAAGAAGAACTAGACCTGGTGTGATCGCACCTGCGACTGGTTCGCCCAGTGCGATGGTCGCAGAAGCGATGACGGGGTCGCAGAAGCGAGGTGAGGCCTGGGCAAGGAAGATCGCAGAAGCGGAATTAAAGGGCGCATCTGCGCGTCCACAAAAGCGTAAGTCTAGCCGTAGAAGCGTGAGTTGGGTGGCGCACCTGCATGTGCGCAGAAGCGGGAAAACTCCGCAAGTGTGGAAGGGCTGGTCTTCGTAGGGCTTCACAGAAAGCGAGATATTTCCGCAGAAACAGAGGTTGCAGATGCGACGATTTGACTGCATATGCGGAATTGTTGGGCAGAAACTATAAATCGAGGTTTTTGGTTCTTTCATCATATTTTGAGATTTGGGGTTCAGAGTGAGGCGATTTTGGAGGCAAACTTCATCACCAGGATTGGGGTAGCTGTTTTATACTCGATTTTGATTATATTTTATGATTCTATCTTCGTTTTTGATAATTGGATTATGAATTTTAAAGGGAAACAGGGAATTTTAGCCTAAATTTCATAGAGTTAGTTTTTGAGTTTTGAACATCGATTCAGAGTAGAATTTGGGTGAAACTAGTGTGGTTGGACTCGGTACGCGTGGGATGGTGTTTTTGGAGCATCTTGGATTGCTCGGTATTGGATTTGACTTGTTCAAGGTAAGTAACACTTCTAAACTTTGAGCTGAGGGATATGAACCCTGATTATACGTGTTATGTGATTTGTTTGGAGGTGACGCGCATGCTAGGTGACGAGCGCGTGGGCGTGCACCCTAGAAATTGGGGCTCAGTCGATTCCTTAGAGCTGTATAGCCAATTAACTTGTATTTTTCCATGTATTTTTATGTGTTAGAGAAACTGAGTTGTGACTCATGTTAGAAATCATGCTTAGGCAAATGCTGTTATTATTGGGACCCACTGAAGTCATTTCGTTGTCGAATTATATGTTTAAATTTTAATTTCGTACTCAGTCATATACATTCATTGCATATCATATCTCAGTCTCTATTGTTATTTATTGATATAGCATATCTTCATTTTGGGCTAGTTTCATGACATTGTGAGTCCGAGAGAGTGGAGAGATTGATGACTGAGTAAGGTCGAGGGCCTGATTTTTGAGGTTATTGATATTATGGCCTGTGGTTGTCCGTGCAGCACGTGAGTTTGTCCATGCGGGGCAAGATATAGATACTATGGCACGTGAGTTTTCATTGCAGCACGTGAGTTGTCCGTGCGGATTCATGCCATGATTTGCTCATAATTGCGCTTGGGCTGAAGGAGCCCCTCCGAAGTCTGTACACCCATAGTGAGTGCAAGTACCTATTGAGTGCGAGTGCGAGTGCCACGTGATTGGGAGGACTGAGTGACTGGGAGTACTGAGTGGATTGATACTCTGAGAGTATGCATATGGTTACTCAGTATGTTATATTGCATTCGACTTGCACACTTGACATACAAGCATAGAGATGCATTTTTCCTCATGCTGTACGGTACCACATCATTCGTGACTTCTTATATACATTGACATGTAGGCATTGAGATATATTTTCCTCATGCCACTTGATGATGAAATATTTACTTGTTGAAAGGTTTTGGAAAGAAAATTACAATTTTACAAACTTACTCATATTTTGGTGCTTTCGGTAAGAGATTTGGGTTTTTCACTGTGGTACTTGAAAAGCATGTCTTTTTTTCGGAATTGTGAACCAGCTGAATATTATATCTCTGAGTTATTTCCTGTACCACTTTTATTATGTTGTTATGAACTGTTTTTGGCTATTGGTATTGGACTCTGACCTTTATCCCAGCTCGTCACTACTTTCAACATAAGGTTAGGTTAGTTACTTATTGAGTACATTGGGTCGGTTGTACTCATATTACACTTCTGCACCTTGCGTGCAGATGTTGGATGTTGATGTTGCTGCGCACGGCGGGAGCTGGATTTGAAGATGTACCTGCATTGCAGTTACAGTTGTCTCTTGTTCATGGTAGCTCTAGACTTATGAAAATCTGTTTATGTCCATTACAATAGATGATGTGCTTAATTTCGTACCAGCTTTGTAAATTTTAATTCTTAGACGCTCATGATTTGTACTACTAGTCCTTGGGGATTCTTTGTATAATAGGTCAGTTGTATTATCATTTCTTCTCTTAATAAATATCATTTGAATTGGTTTATTTTTAACTGGCTTACCTAGCTGGTTGGGTTAGGTGCCATCACGACGGTTGGATTATGAGTCGTGAAAACTCCCTTGAGAAAGGAGGGTTTCCATGTAAAAATTTGTGTTGATAATTTTTCCGCAATTATTCGTCCTTGAGTCTTCTTAACTAGTTCAAAGAACTAAGTTCCTTAAAAACGCAAAAATAGGGAAGACACTATTCAACCCTTTTCTTGTATCTAAGTGTAATCCAAATTAACAATCGTTTAGACTAATTTTCTCAATTAAAAGTGACTTATAGTAGACATTATATAATTAGGTCATTTGACTCATCACTATGTTACTTTCTGTCCACAGATTCAAGTGCCAGTTGTAGCGAGTCTCCAAGTTGATCCAACTTTCTGTTTGTTGTGGTAAGACTCCACTTTCTCTCGTGTGGTGGCCGGATGTCATTTCCTTTTCCTTTTGTATTTGATGGTTAGGTTCTTGGTAAAAGCCTATTCATACTAAAATACTATATATAGAATTCGTATTGCATTAAAAATGTTGAAATGAAACCAGGGAGCCATTTTTAAGTATATTGTTAAAAATATATTTACAGTTTACAGTATGTTTAAAGATCATCCAATTTGCTCAGACTGCAGGACACAACGTTCTAAAGTTTAAATCTCAAAGTTCAAACTTCAGGACATCGTGTTCTAAAGTTTGAAAATTATACCCAAAAGTTTGAATCTTATGTCATGAATTTTAAATTAACAATTCAAAAATTCAAGACACTTAAGGTGTGTTTGGTATGAAGAAAAACATTTTTCGAATAATATTTTTCAATTATCCTATGTTTGGTTGTCTTAAATGCTTTGCAAAATATTTTTCTCATGAATTCATTTTTCCCCAATTGGAGGAAAATGTTTTCCCTATCAAGAGAATGGAAATTTTTTCCAAAACTCTTCTTCAACCTTCCCCACCCTATTCTGCATCCCCATCAATC
>MCJB01050314.1:35888-68659 GCA_002018475.1 Nicotiana obtusifolia
GGGAGGAGGGAGATTTTTTTCGAAAAAGTTTTACACTCACCAACCATACATGAAAAAATAAGTGATAAAACTACTCATTTTTCAGGAAAATATTTTTAGGAATACATTTTTCAGGGAAAACATTTTCCTTCTTACCAAACACACCCTTAGTCCTGAATTTCAAATCAGCAGCTCAAAAATTTAGGGCATGTTCTGAAGCAATAAAGAAGAAGAAGAGTATTAGAGACAATTCTTATTGATTTAGGATTATTTATAATGGAATAGAACCCCTCTATTTATATGGAAAAAGTGACTTAGCTCCCAAGTAACAAACCCTAAAATCTCTCTAAAGTATAAACATTCACCTTAAAAATAATTCTATTCATAACACTCCCCCTTGCATGTCTATTCACCAGATAATGTGCCTCGTTAAAACCTTAACTAAAATAAAACGCAGCGAGAAAAAATTCTAGAGAAAGAAAAAAAGTACACATGTTTAGTGATATGCCTTTGGTTGCCTCGTTAAAAACTTTCTAAGGAAAATCCAGTGGGACAAAACCTTGTAAGGAAAAAAGAGTATAACGCTTATTAACTCCCCCTAATAAGACAATCAATTGAAATTTTTGACCCTTCGTATTCTAATCTTGTGCACCAACTTCAAAAGATCGTTGTTAGAGATTTGATAAACAAATCAGCCATATTAACTTGAATGAATATGTTGCACCTTGAGACCATTCTCGATAGAGATGAATTGTCTTCATATGATCTTGTTGGAATCATCTTTTCAACATCATCATATAGGGACAAAAACTCTTGCTATCATATTATCATGCGTAAGTTATAGCAAGATACGTTTGTGCACAAATTGCACTGAGGATGTGGTACTTCAAGATCAAGAATTGTATATGCTTTAAGCAATTTAAATCCTTTGGGGATTGTCATATAAGTATAGTCAAGTAAGACATTTAAATAGAATTTAGATTTATATCAAGTTTTCACGTCACGCCAGACATATAAAATACATGAAAACGATTGCACACACCATTGACTTTATACTATCGAGTGTTTGAACTATATGTCCAAAACTACATGTCTTTTATATAAAACCAATTCTACTTGAATCATTTATCCAGACTTAAGATCCTCACATATATTTAGCGTTATCATAGATGTAGTCGACGAACATTTTATATCGGTTCCAATCTCCTTTTTCATAAAGACATAACATAGAGATCTATTCATTCATATTTTGAGGTACCTGAACCTCTCCTGAGATTTTATGAAGTATTATGTCATGTGATCTTCTAGATCACTTGCCTCACTATTATGATCATTTTTATCATCTTCTTCATCAAGAATTTTATTTGAATCCGACTTGTCTATATGCTTTAAGCATACCATAGACTTTATCCTTCTAGGACTTATTTTAATAGGAGTATTTGCAGTGAGAATATAGTTACTTTCTTTGGGTCAGCAATTGCGTTTGCCATGCTTTGCAATAGGGTGCAGATGGATTATCTTTTTATGAACTTCAAGTTCATAGTATCTTATTCGAGGATCTAGATGTACAAATGATAATTCATTCCACGTAACTTTTTCTCAACTATTTATCCTATCTCCCCTTCATGTTAGAAAAACTAATTTGCTTCCTCAATTTTGAAAATTTACCTTTGTGCGTTATGGTGTTAATCAAAATATACACTGCATATTAATTTAATAAGATGAAATTATTTGGTTCATGACCCTGAACCACTGGTGAGGGGAGAATGTAATATACTTTCGTTTATAACATATATCAAATTGATATAGATAAATTTGTTCTCATAAGCAATAGTTTAGCTATTAAGTGAAGGCACTCAATAAATAATTTTGCTAAACCAACTGTTATGTAGACCAACTTATCAAGATGAATGTCTTGAATAAAAGATCTAGATATTATGCCCTAAATTAAATTATTGAGCAATTTACCTCGCAAACACCATGTTGCGGGTTAATAATAATCGCATATGTAACCATTTCATAGATGTATCTTATGTGGTATAGATGACAGATGATGGGCCCATATTCACCTTTGATATTTTCAGCATTCATGAGATTGAATCCCAATTTTAATTGGTCTATTAATTAATGAGAACAAACAACATAAGAGATTCGTACAAAACTTTTTAGATCTTAAATATTTACCCATGTGAATTCTCTTTTATTTTTGCACATCATACTTAAATTAACATGGCTAACTAATTATATCAACTGAATAAATGATCAATATTGATAAACTTTAGGTTTACACCATAATATGTACAATTATCAATAAACTCCAAGTTTATTATGATATGAGTTTATATATTAATAAACTTCTAATTTACTGTGGCGTTCTTTTATTTGTGTAGTAATAACTGAAGAATAAAGCGGGTAACTTTCACATACATATTACCCCCTACAAGCTGTAGCAATGGAAGAAATTAAATCTTTCCTTTGCTTATAGTCTCAATATAACCAACCTCTTCGCAAATACTTTAGAAACTCAATAAATTTCTTTGAGACTTACTATGATACAATAACTTATTGATAATCAATTGTATTCCTCCAAATAGTAATAGTTGGCTCTTCTAGAGCTCTCAATTAATTTTATACTACCATATATTTATCAACATCCATATGGTGAATATCTCTTTCAAGGAGAAAGTTATACCATTATGGTTGTTTACCCTTAAAAGTAGATAGCACTTGAATTTATACGCGATTTTAAGGATATGTGGACCAATTCAATACAAGTGATTAATGATGTTACTTAAGTAAATAAAAGATAAAGTAAATAGCCAAACCAATGACGATATTGAGTCCGAGCTGTTAAAGGCTTAACCAGAAATCTACCTTCGGTTCCGAGCAAACACTTATGAAGAACTTATGAACGAAAACAAGAACTTTGAATGACTTTTAGAAACAGAGAGAACAAATGTAAATTGCCTTGGTATGCGTGTTACAGTATGTCTAATGAATAACTAGCTTCCCTTTATATAGTAGGGGAGTTTTACCCTAAGTATAATTCTAGAAAAGGTAAAAATCTTCCTCTTCGCTAATCACTGATCAACCACTAATATGGAACGAGATTCTTGCCATGATATCCGGTTAGACATGGATATCACAGCCATTTGTTAATTGTGCATGTTCATTCGGTAATGCTCCCTGAGGTCGCGGGACTCGAACCGGACCCGAGGGCGTGGTCTCGATGGTTTTGAGGGCAGGTGTTTTGCTCGGGCCTTGATGCGAGAGGCTCCTGGCTTCGATTTCGATTCCTCACAGTCATGTCTTTGCTTCGTTTGCCTCACCGGAAATCGGGGTACTCAGCAGCCTCGATTTTTTACCCGTATACAGATAGCCTCCTCGTTCCTCAAAGAGTAGGTTTGTCGAAACGATAGGAAGTGATAGATGTTCATCGATCCCTTCTTTTAGTATGTTAGGACGAAGGAGCCAAAATGTCCCGTCAGTCACGTTGCTCTGACTTTAGATACGTGAATCATCGACTGGTTGCCACAGAATGCAAAGCATCGCCTGTTTCCATATAAAAGCTTCCATCCTTTGTTCTTTTTTTGCTTTTCGACCACGCTTTTACCTTTCAAGCTTCCCAGATATTATCAAACTTCTTCCAAACCATCATATCTTCATCCTTGTTTTTCAACTTTCATAGTGATTTCTAGGTTATTACCTAAATTTCCTTCAAATGTTCATACTATATTTTTCATCCTTCAAATTCATTCTTTCAAACCTTCGTATTCTTACTTTAAATTGTCTAACTTCTCCAGATAACAATGGCTAAAATATCCAAATATGTTCCCCAATCAGTTGCCTCTTCATCTTCTCAATCGGCCGCCAGTACTGAGGCGGTTGCTCCTGAAGTAGTTGGCCTCGAAACGACTTCTCTCGAGGTGGCTGCGGACGAACTGGCCACCAAGCCTCCCTTGAAAGTCTTATTCTCGGGGGCTATTCTATTGCAGACGACTTTGAGGTCGAGAAACCCTCCGGGGTGAAGGAGCATTAAGGTACATATGCTCTATGACCGAAGACGTCCTTCGTTTGGTTCGAAGGACTGCAACTGGGAAGGCAAGGATGTAGTAGTCCCCGGGCCCGAGGAAGCCACTATATCCATGTGGAGGGGTACTTAAGTGTTTACACTTACCCCTTCATACTGGGCCCGGTGGACCTGATTGTTCTGGATATTTGCAAGAGGTACGAGGTGTGCCTCGGCCAAATCCATCCATCTCTATGGAGGATCATGATCCTTCTTCGCTACTTCATGAACAAGACCGAGTTCTCGTCGATTCACCATCGATCATCTACTCCGTTTATAAAGTCCCAAATTTTCTTAGGGGGACTGATCAAGCATACTCGCTGGGCCAGCAAGTCCCCCTTTTCGAGCATCGATGAAGACACAGGTCGGGGCTGTCAGGGACGCTTCATTCGGGAAAAGACCGATGACTTGATTCCCCCCGAGTTCATGCCTTTCCCTGAGAAGTGGAACTCATCTCGTAATTGTAGTCTCCCCTTAAGCGTCAATATTTCTTTTTAATTTCTCTCTCTTAATTCATACTTGTGGTTGTGCAGCCATCGCCCGGTTCCAAATGCGGTCCCCTAGCTAAAGGAATGGATCGAGGGCATCTATACACAGATGACGTACTCCGAGCACGCATAGAGCGGCTTTCATCATACTGACTCTCCTTCCACTTTGTTGTTGTAGGTTTTCCTAAGACCAACAAACTTAGGCCATTGGAAAGGGACGAGGACGTGTCCTTGTCCATTGATCCCTCTATTGCGGGACATCCCGGGGCTATCGTGGAGGAAAAGAAGAAAAGGAAGAGAAAACCTTCCGGCTCCCCGAGTCCTGAGGCGAAACCAAAGAAGAGGGTGGCACGCAAGCCCTAGAAATGCTCTAGCTCCCGGGTGCCAGACTATTCTTCTCTTCTCCGGCTTAGGGATGAGCCGGAGGAAGACCTCATTTTCATCACCAACGGGACGACCTTTCTGAGGGGTAAGAGGCATTTGAGGGGGCGAATCGTGAGGCCGACCTCCCTCAGACTCAAGAGGTCGATATGGAGACGCGGGGTGGGACTCACCAGGATGCCGGCTCCGCTCCGAAGGAAGCGCCCGGTATAATAGAAATTCCAAGGGCGCCCTCCTACTATGAGTCCATGCTCGAGGAGGCTCAAGAGGGAAAGGAGAAGTTTAATTAAGGGGTCCATGGCGCGTATGATCCCCTTCATTCCTTTTTAGATGGCGCGGACTCGTTCGCTTTGGAAGATTTTTCCAGGCCGGGCGACCTGGAAGTTTCGAAGAAGGACACACCTTTTAGAAGTTGGTGGGTCGAGTTCGAGCCCGAAGTTGATTAATCAGTTCCCTGCTCCGAGTGTGGACCCCAGTCGCAAGAGATCGGTTATTCTTACCTTCTCAGAGGATACCCTGGTTCTGTTTGCTCCCGTAGGG
This sequence comes from Nicotiana obtusifolia, assembly GCA_002018475.1. NCBI lineage: Eukaryota > Viridiplantae > Streptophyta > Magnoliopsida > Solanales > Solanaceae > Nicotiana > Nicotiana obtusifolia. The sequence continues at coordinate 41,346 of MCJB01050314.1, forward strand.
ATAGCCAGCTACCTCTGATACCTGGTGACCGAGGAAGACCATGCAAAAATGAACGTGGTAAATGTGCCATGCCTTTTCATCGAGGTGCAGCAGGCACTGAACCGGATAAGGCATCATTACGTCCCTTCGAACTTTACTTAGGTTTTGATATTTCTCACATTTTTCATCTTTTTGCAGGCCTCGGTACTTCATCAGCGAGAGCTTCGTTTGGTACCGTGTCGAGGTCAATCAGCTCGAGCTCGAGGTCAAGGAGCTAGCCCAGAAAAGGGATATGTACAAGCTCCTCAACGAGCAATAAGAAGGGGTCATTAAGAACCTTCGGGCCAAGCTGGATAGGGCTCAGAACTTAGTCGCTTTTTGAGTCAGCTTCATTAAAAGTGCTAAAATGGAGGAGAAACCCTCTACAATCTCCTGTAATAGCCTGTTAAACCCAAGAAACTACAAACATCCAAAGGAGTCGTGGGCCTCAGCCAATTCTTTACGGCCTTAATCGTCTGAATGTTAACTTTGATACCCTCGTCAGAGAATATATTGCCAGGAGCCACTGAATTCAACCAAAATTTACACTTGCAGAGGTTTACAATCCTGGAGTGTCTGTGACACTACTCGTAAATGGTTCGCGCGCTCTTCTTCTTACCGTGAATACAATAGAGTATCATCTATAAATACAGTCACAAATATATCTAAGAACGACTTGAAGACCTGATTTATTAAATCCATGAAGTTAGCTGGTGCATTCGTAAGCCTGAACGAATGACATCACGAGGAACTCGAAATGACCATACCTAGTTCGAAAGGTCGTCTTTGGAATATCCTTCTCCTTAACTCTCAACTGATGGTACCCTAAGCTTAAATCAATCTTCAAGAAGCACTTGGCACCATGTAACTGATCAATAGGCCATCGATCCTTGGAAGGGAATATTTATTCTTTATGTTAACCTTATTCAGTTGTCGGTAATCGGTGCACATCCTCAATAAACCATCTTTCTTACATACGAGCAACACTGGCGCACCCCATGGTAAAGTACGAGGCCCAACGAAGACTTTCTCTAGCAAATCCTTCAATTTCTCCTTCAATTCCTTCAGCTCGGCAAGAACTATTCGGCAAGGAGGGATAGATATCGGTTGGGTGTCTAGAAGCACATCAATACCAAACTCAATCTCCCTCTTTGGAGGAACACCTGGGAGTTCTTCCAGAAACATATCTGGATATTCACTAACCACTAGAATAGACTGAAGAGTTTTTGGTTCTGCATCCGCATTCTCTAACTCGAGTTAGAGGATAGATGAACCAGTTATAGATCATCTTCCTCGCCTTAAGATAGGAAATAAACCTAACCTTAGGGTTCATGGAATTACCCTTCCATTCTAAGACTGGCTCACCCAAAAATTGAAATCTAACAACCTTTGTGCGACAATCAACCATGGAATAACAAGATGCTAGCCAATCCATGCCCATGATAACAATGAAAACCACTATTTCTAGCTCAACCAGATCAGCTGAGGTATGACGATTACAAATTACCAACGCACAACCTCGATAGACCCGATTAGCACTAACTGATTCACCAATCAGCGTAGATACAACAAATGGCTTGCGTAATAACTCAGGTTCTATCCTGAACTTATCAGCAATAAACGGAGTGACATATGACAAAGTAGAGCCTGGATCGGTCAATGCATAAAAATCATGTGAGGAAACAATATACCTATAACAACGTCTTCTGGCGACTCCAAAGCCTGTTGACCCACAAAGGCATAAATGTGGTTTTGGGTACCACCACTAGACGCTCCTTCTCTACCTATACCTCGACCAGCTGGTGCTTGTGGACCATTTCCTGAAGGATGCGATGTCAACAATGAAGCTGCTATTGACCCGCTTGGCTGAGTGCTACCACCTTCACCACTCATCGGGCAATCCGACATCATATGGCCTGAAACTTGCACCAATAGCATGCATCTGAACCTCGACAACACAGTCCAGTATGCATCTTACTACACTAACTGCAGGGTGGCAAAGCCATCCTTGTCTAACTCGAGCTCCCTGAGGCTAAGAACCTGGTGCTCGTGAACTCTGACCCGGTCTAAACTGGGCATAACGATCATACCTCGGCCCTAGAAACTTTGGCGGAGCACTACTAGCAGGATAAGATGGTCGCCAAGGAGACTATGGTCTGAAACCACCCCGCAACTCTCCATAGTACCGAATAGATTTGGCTCTCGTATGTTGCTCCCTCTCTATATCCCACGTACCCAGCTGGCACTTACGGTCCTTTAAGTTTTGTGCAAATGCCTGTATCCAGAGATATCCATATCCTGGTGCAGAGAAGCTACTATACAATCTCCAATCAAATGCGTCTCAAGACCAACCACAAACCGATGTACCCTATCTCGCATCATAGTCTCAATAGTCGTAGCATACCTTGCCAAAGAATAAAATCTAAGATTATATTCTCGCACACTCATATTGCCCTGCCTGAGAACTAAGAACCTATCGATCATGGCCTGTCAAATCTCTAGTGGCAAATAGTGATCCAAAAAAGCCTTTGAAAAAATTATTCCACATAGCTGGAGGTGCATCCGATCCCCTGGACCACTCCTAGGCCTCATACCATAACACATCCACATCCTTCAATCTATATGGCGCCAACTCTACTGCTTCGGTCTCAGTAGCATCCATCACTAGGAGTGTCCTCTAAAGCTGATCAATGATGTTCTGAAGATCCTCATTTGCGACAGACGCTGTAATTACTAGGGGTCTAAATTAATGAACTTCCGAACTTTCAAGCTACCCGACCTCACTGAAGGTCCAGCACCAAGGCCCGCTCCCATCTGGCGCTGAGTCTGTGTGGCCACTAACCAAGTCGACAATCGTACCATACCTCGATTATCCTGGTGAAATGTACTAGGTTGAAACATTTGAGGTGTTGGAGCCCCTCTAAGCTCCTCTGATGCTGGCAGAGTCAGAGATGGCTGAGGGGGCATCTTACTCTGGGCCTCACTCTGACTCACACCGGTGGGTGGCACACTACTAGGACCTTCTCCCACCGTCATATTCGCCCTATAGCTAGTAGACGTTTTTCTGGTCGTAGGCATTTTGGTAACACGAAACAAGGCATGGGTTAGGAATTGAATTCTTATGACTCATTTGTACTGCACGGTCTGAAGAATGAAAGAAAGGTGACCATCCTTAAATTCCCGGTGGCCTCCTGATTATAAGTTTGGTGAACAACACATCCATAAGCAAGACTCTACTAGACACAAATTGTAGACTCCTTTGGACTCAAACCTGCTTTGATATCAAGTTTGTCATGCCCCATGCCTGGAGAGATGATAACAACACTCAGTGCCTCACTTGACCGAGCGTACCAACCTAAAATCACATAACCAGGACATACAGAACCCATAGGGCCAACAAGGCCACCACATACAGAAATCTGAAGAAATGAGACATAACAACATTGATAGGTGGACAGCCCAAAAACCGCATATATATGTGCACACACACACACACAAAAAAGGCTGGCAAGGCCATACAAAACATACTATACATACAATAATTATTCTACAAGCCTCTAAGAGTACAACATTTGTCAGATAGTCGAGACAGGGCCCCGATCTACCCCTAATATGTATATACACAATCATACCAAAACCTCTAGACTCGGCTAACTCTAGAAGACATGGAGCTTACCGATCAACCGCTGAACACGAGCAACCATCTACTAGGGAGGCCTGTCATACTCTTTACCTGAACCTGCAACATGAAATGTAGCACCCCAGCTATGTAAGGCATGAATAACATATGAAAGAATCAGTAAGTATAGAAGAGTGCAAGGAACAACCTGAAAGTGCATATGCCACATAGGGCTATAATACAATAGTAACGTTCCCAACTGCAGTGGTATATATGTAATAATAATAATAATAATAACAACATCTCTGACTGCAGTGACATAGATATAGTGTAATAACATCCCCAACTATAGTGGGGTGTGTGTGTGTGTATATATAATATATATATAGGATAACATAAGAATAGCGCTGACGCTCATTACTCGGTCCAGTGAGAAACTATTCAGAATGACATAAGGTTATTAGCTTCATGAACAACATTATGGATGTTACTTCCAATATATTTATCTTCATATACTACTAAAAATTATGTCAAAAAGTGTCCAAAAAAATCGACCGAAATCGATCAAAATCGAATAAAAATTGACTGATTTTGGACCGTTTTCAATTCGTCAAAAAATTAATGGACGATAACGTCTATCGACCACAGACGGTCGATATTTCCGACCGAATTCGGTCGGTAATTTTCAACGGACTTTGACCAAATATTCTGACACAAAATAAACTTACCGACCGAATTCGATTGGTATTCTTGAAAATAATTTTTAATTATTTTTAAAATTAGCGACCGACTTCGGTCGAAATTTTAGTTATTCATTTTTTTTATAATACTTCAATTCCGACCGAATTTGGTCGGTATTATTAAAATATTTATAATTTAAAATCAAAATTCAGATCGAAGTTGGTCGGTATTATTAAAATATTTTATATTTAAAATCAAAAATTCCGATTGAAGTCAGTCGGTAAATTTAAATTACCGGGAAATTAATTGAACATTTCCGACCGGCTTCGGTCGGTAGGCGGTCGATTTTCTGGGTAGTTTTTGGCAGAATACAACTATTTTTTAGCTGCACCACCTGCCAACAACCAATCACCTATTATGGCAGCAGTACATTGCTACCATTCAACCAATAACAACAACAATAACAACTATATATTAACAAAACATCATCTCCATCTCTACTAAACTTATTAACAAAACATCATACCCAATAACAAAACGTTTCACAAGTTAAAAGTTCAAACATCATTCAGTGAGTGTTTTGTACTACATCATCTCCATCTCCACTGCTAGAACCTTCATCGTCGGCATGGTTCGAAGGATCCCGACGAGAAGGAGACACATCTATGGAAGGCTCACGAGACCGAGGAATGGGGAAAGCACCACTAGCATGAAGATTGGCCAGCTGACCTTGAAGGACATTAAATTGTTGGTCCCTCTTTTCTAGCTGAACTTGAAGGGTATCAAATTGTTTATATCTCTTTTGTTCTCTAGAATTTGTCTCTTCAAGCTCTACTGTCAGCTTTGCGATCTTCTTCTCCGTAGACGAGAAAGTCAACCTATCAATTGCCTCGCCCTGGCAGAAGTCCCTATACCTTGAAATCCAGCCCTGTAGCGCCGAAATGATCTCTCTATAAGGTCGTATACTATCCCCTTTTTAGGACCACCGGCAACATCAAACCATATCTTCTGCACTTCTTCGTCTACAAGGGGTTGTCGCTCGCCTTGCTCATTCGGTGGCAAGCTTTGAGTGTACTTCTCCACATTAGTCTTGTCGCGACCCTTTATTTAGAAGATAGAAAATTATTAACTATATAATATTATAAACATTAATTTCAAGTTATAGTAGTTATGAAACTTACATATGTAATCTCTGCCTGGTCCTTGACCCATCTAGTTGGATCTGTCGGTACCTTCTTCTTCCGGATGTGAGTCTCCATGAAGAACTCATCATGAGTCATCTTCCACCTATATTTTTTTCCTACAAATATAATAAAACGTGTCATCTAAATTCAAATATATAAATATAGTTCGATAAAAATAGAATTAAATTTTTTAAGGAATTACCAGTAGTCTCCTTGCAGTCCCCATGCTCCTTGCACCCATAAGGAGCCACCCTTCTCAGATGCTCGGGCCTTCTTTCCCTGTTCACTCCTCTTCTCGATTTTCTCAGTAGTCCACTGCCTCAGCAGTTCCTCCCATATGTGCGATAGAACTCATGAAGGCTTCTTGCGCTTCTTCCGAGTAGAATAGAAGGAATCAGATAGTCTCTTATGGCATTTGAACTCAAAATTTGAAAGAATAGCACTGTTATGTCGGTCCACCCAGGCGCACTTAGTCTGCAAATGAAGGTAGAGATAGATTTTGGGTGGAATTTGGGCGAAATGTCCTTAGGGTTGAAGAGGGTGGAGGAGCGAATGAGAGATAGAGAAAATTGAGAAATGGGAAAGAAAGCCCGCTAGTGGGATCTAATTTGCAAATTTACGACCAACTTCGGTCGGAAACGGCGGTCGGTACATTTAAATGAAGTATTGACCTTTTGACCATAAACTTATCGACCGAATTCGATCGGAAATCTAATTTTTATTTATGTTTAAATTTTTTTATTAAAATAACCGACCGAAGTCGATCGGTATTTAGTCAAATTGTTAAAAAAAATTGAATTAATGACTATATATATCCTAAATATATAAATATATTAGTATTTAATATTTTATTAGTTATCTACATATATGTAACATCCTTATAAATTCTAATTAATATATATACATATATATATATATATATATATATATATATATATATATATATATATATATATATATATATATATATATATAACGATACACTTTATTATACTACAATACTAACTGTATCATAGCATGTTGGATATAACGACTACTTCAATTAAACTCGATCAATAATATTTATAATATTTATCATCTATGTGCTTTCGTACAAATTATTGTTCATATATGTATACGTGTAGTAGATATAATAGAGTGTATGATTTTATTTCATATATGATAATTTACACTTACATATATATGACAAGGGTTGATGATTTATTCTCAACTGTTCATTACATCGCTCGAATGCTTGATCGATGAATAAATTAGAAAACAAATCTTGAATTTTAAGTGACTACATGCTCCGATATAATGAGTGACTAGATGCATGTGTACAATCGACATAGTCTTGAATGTTTTATTCTCGATCACCTTATTAGTATTTTCTCGAATACTTTATCAGTGGATCAATTGAAAATTTATTTACATTCAATTAAAACTTACTACAACACATTTAAAAACAAAGTGTATAGGTCTATAAGATGTAGTGCTATATTATATATGAATATTAATATATACATATGTTGTTGTTGCTAAATATTAAGTATTAATATAGCACTACATCTTATAGAACTATATACTTTATTTTTAAATGTGTTATAGTAAGTTTTAATCGAATATAATTGAATTTTCAATTGATCTACTGATGAAGTATCCGAGCAAAGTACTAATATGGTGATCGAGAATAAAACATTCAAGATTATGTGTGTGTATGTATATGTGTGTGTGTGTGTGTGTGTGTATTGTTAAATATGTGTAGAAATTATAAATAACAAATAATCTAACAATCACACCGGCCGAAATCGGTCGGTAAATTTTATATATATATATATATATATATATATATATATAATTTTTGTTATATTAGAAAACCAACTGCCCCTGGGCGGGAAAAAATAATTTCAAATTTCCGACAGATTTCGGTTTGTATACTTGAAATTTTTTAATTAAAACTTATTTAGGTGGATAATATGCAAGTATGACCAGGCCTTGGTCAAAGATTGACTGGTTTCCGACTGACATCGGTCGGAATTTTTATATGTGTCAGACATAGCTGTGTTTCTTTGTTGTGGGACCACTATTTCTGACCGATGATGGTCGGTATCTTTGTGAGAAATATTTTCTTTGACTTTTGAGATCAATTTATCTATTTTTCGACCGATTTCAGTCAGTATTCTATGGACGGGCTTTGCCAGTTTTCTAGTAGTGATAGGGAACATAGACACAATATATAGACTATGGAAGATCAACCAACATAACAAGGTCAAAGGTAAACATATGAACTTAGATGATATCATGAATGGAGAATTTACGACGAGACGTTTCATTTAACTTTTCTTTAGAAAAATTGCTGTTAAGGCGGATTCATGCTGAAAGGGGGGAAAAAGGGATATCCATTACATACCTTAAATAGTAGCCCTCCAATAACACACAATAAGAATAACTCCTATAAGTTTACTCTACACAAAACGTGTAACGACCCGATCGGTCATTTTGCTTTCTATATTTCTGTTCCCCAAAATAAGACTCCCCATATGTACTTTTACTGTTTTATGACTTGCGGGGATGGTTATTTCAGGTTTGGAAGGGTTCGGGTTGAAATCGGAACACTTAGTTTTTTAATATTGGCTTAAAAGGGGTAAGTTTGACTTGGGTCAACATTTTAGTAAACAACCTCGGAACCGAGATTTGACATTCTCAATAGGGTCGTATGATAATTTTAGACATGAGCGTATGTTCGGATCGGGTTTCGGATGATCAGGGAGCGTTTCGGCGCTTACAATTGAAAGTTGTTGCATTTGAGGTTTTCAAGTTATTTAAATTTGTTTTGAAGTAGGTTTGATGTTATAGAGGTCCGTTTAGGATTCTGAGCCTGGGAATAGCTCCGTATGGTGATTTGTGACTTGCACAAAAAATTAGGCATCATTCCGAGTTGATTTGATAGGAATCAGACGCACGGAAGTGTTTCTATAAGTTTTTGAGTTTCATAATTTGATTCATGTGTTTTGGCATCCGATTCATATTTCTAGATGTTATTTCTGTGTTTCGATCGTGCGAGCGGGTCCATATTATGTTTTTGGATGTGTGAGTGTTATTGGATGGGATCCCGGGGGCTCGGGATGCAAAATAGATGGGAATCGGACTCGAAAATTTGCATGAAGGACTGCTGGTGCACCAGTTCTGGTGCGTCCGCACCTACGAGATTTTGGCTGTAGGTGTGAGCTTTGATCACAAAAGCAGCCTTGGATTGGTGGTCAGTTGCCTGCAGAAGCGAAGGGAGTTCCGCAGAAGAGGCCTCACTTCTACAATGATAGCGCCACATATGCGAATGGAGGCCGGCTAGGCCTAGGTCGCAAGTGCGACAGATTTTTCGCAGAAGCGGGTCCGCAGAAGTAGGAGCCCGTCCGCAGAAGCGAAGGGAGGCAGCCTGAGCTAGGACCACACCTACGATGGATTTTCGACAGGTGCAGCGTCGCAGGTGCGCCCCAGGACCCGCATAAGCAAAAATTGACGGGGCAGTGAGGTTCATTTAATGTCAGGACTTAGGCCATTTTTGTTCATTTCCTTCACTTCTTGTACAATTTTGGAGGTCTTGAAGAGGGGTTTTCACCTAGCAGTTTGAGGTAAGTAATTTCTATAGAAGATGAGTTTAATACATGCATTTTTGGGTAAATTCGTAACACATAAATTGTAGGAATTATGGGTTTAGTTGAAAAACCTAGGATTTGATAAAAATGGGATTTAACCACAAAAATGATTATGGAATTGGGTGAAAATTATATATTTGAGTTCGTGAGGTTATGGCAATATTTATCTTCAAAAAGTTCCGAAATCCGGGCACGTGGGTACGGGGGTAAATTTTAAGAATCTTCTAATTTGGGTTGGGTAATTACTCTAATAGCTAAATTACGAACTTGTGATTGTATATTGATTGATTTATATAATATTTGGCTAGCTTCAGATTATTTGGCACCAAGTTGAGACTTCAGAATGAATTCGTGGACCGGAAAGTGAGCTTTGAGACGAGATAAGTCTCCTGCCTAACCTTGTAAGAGGGAACTCATCCCCGTAGGTGTATCTTGTTGTGCATTACTTGTGTAGGGAGCTACGTACGCACTAGGTGACGAGAGTCCATGCGTAGCTATATTTCATGATATGTCCGGGTAGTCTTAGATCCACATCATGCCTTAATTGTACCATTGTGTTTATTATAAATATTAATTGTTTTGAATAGAGATGAGGCTAGGGATTTTAAAGTTGCAAAGTTTATATTAAAATTTCTTAATTCTGGGAAGATTTGAGGAAATGCATAATAACTCTGAGAAATCCATGTCCTCTCGCGTTACAAGTACTTCCACTAGCGAGGTATACTTCTCTACTTTCATGCGAGCGGGCCATTCACCTCGACAGTATAATAGATACATCTGAGCGGGCCATTCACCTCGACAGTATAATAGATACATCTATGGTTTCGTGCCGTTCGACCCTCGACGGTGCATACAGTATGTTGGATTGGGCCGTACGACCTCCGCATAAATCGTACGTGATAATACTCGAAACTCGATTACCTTTGATATTATTTTATGGCTTGAGTGGTTATTATTTATTTAATGGCCGAAATTGATTTGGAACTAGTAAGTGTTAGTTGGAGATTTTTGAATTTTTTGTCAGTTAAAGAATCATTTATTCACTACTTGATATTGAGTTATCATTATTATTCACATATTCCATGCCTATTTAGAATTTCTGTGTTTTATTTACTGGCCCATAGTAAGTGTCGATGTCGATCCCTCGTTACTACTTCTTCGAGGTTAGACTGGATACTTACTAGGTGCATGTTGTTTATGTACTCATGCTACACTTCTGCACTAATCGTGCAGGATCTGAGACAGGTTCATCTGGTGTCCATTCAGACATGCACCCCTATTATCCGGAGGCTTAGTGGTGAGCTTCTCTTTGAGTCCATTCTGTAGCACCCGAGGTCTCTCTCTTTTGTATGTAATTTCTGTCTATCTCACTTTCAGACAATAGCATAGGTGTTTTGTATATTCTACTGCTACTACTCATTCACTCGTGACACCGGGTATTGGGAACATGATAGTAGACACTTGATGTCTTTTGAGTATTTATTTCATCATAATTGCTCTTTTAATAGTTTATGCTTTACTTTATTAAATTTTCCACTTTTTATTTACTTAATAAATAAAAATCAACTACTTTGAAATTATTAAAAGGAATAAATATATGGCTAGTTCACTATTGACTTGCCTAGCGACGACGTTGGGTGCCATCAAGGACTAAAGGAGGAATTGGGTCGTGACAACATGGTATGAAAGCGCTAGGTTCACGCAGGTCTCATATGTCATGAGCAGGCCTCATAGAGTCTTGCGGATCGGTGCGGAGACGTTCGTACTTATCTTCGAGAGGCTATAGGGTGTTCGGCAACTACTCTTCTTTCATCTCCTATCGTGCAGTTGATGTTGTGCTAAGTATCTTTCTCTTAATCTCTCACAGATGGTGAGAATGCACACTGAGATGTACCTGACCGTGGAGGAGCTACTCCCCTAGTTGCTAGAAGCTGAGGCAGAGGCTGAGGGAGGGCTCTAGCTCATGGTCGAGGATGAGGGTGTCCTAGAGTTGCTCCAGTTGTACCACCAGTGGCTCCAGTTGAGGATCCTGCTATTGAGGAGCAAGTTGAGGTGCCTGCAGAGTAGCCAGCCCCAGTAGATTCATGTCCGCACCAGGATTCCAGGAGGTCATGGGCCGTATGCTACGGTTCATGGATTCTATGACTCAGGCTGGTTTATTTCCAACAGACCTAGCCACATCTCCGGGGAGAGGGGAAGCACAGACCCCTACCACTCAGGCTCTAGGGCATACAGCTGCGTTATATCAAACCCGAGGCGCACTACCTGCGGGCAGAGCTCAGCCAGTTGTAGTGACTATACTAGAGCCCAGACCAGCAGTGGCCGGCGAGCCGCAAAAGCTATTGAATAGATGGACCAGGCTACATCCTCCTGTCTTTGGAGGTGAGCGACATGAGGACCCCCAGGACTTTATTGATCGTTGCAGGGACAGACTGCACAACATGAGGATATTGGAGTCCTGCGGGGTGGACTTTACCACCTTTCAGCTAGGGGGCAAGGCCCGTAGATGGTGGCAGCCCTATCTTCTCGCCAGGCCAGTAGGTTCTCCTCCCTTGACTTGGGACCAGTTCACATGCCTCTTTATGGATAGATATATTCCACCCTCTCAGAGCGAAGAGTTGCGATTTCAGTTCGAGCGGCTCTAGTAGGCCAGATGTCGGTGATCGACTTTGAGGCGAGGTTCTCTAAGTTGTCTCGCCAGGCACTTATGATACTTCCCACCAATGCAGAGAGAGTACAGAGGTTCGTTGCGGGTTTGCACTCTGGTATCAAGGCCACTATGGTCTGAGAGGTTGAGATAGGGACTTCTTACGAGCTGGTTGTGGAGATAGCTCAGAGGATCGAGAGTGTTCTTCAGCAGAGCCGAGAGCAGACGTCGAGGGATAAGCGATTTCGATATTTTGGAGGTTTTAGTGGTGCTCCGGTTGGGGGCAGAGGTTAGTTTGTGAGGGGTCAGTCCAGTAGGCCCACATATCCAGCACCGCTGCCTCTTGGGGGTGCTCCGGTGAAGTCCTATTTTAGTGCCATTCTAGAGAGCTTCTACCGTTCGCCAGCTATTCAGGGTTCCTCCAGTGGGTATTCAGGCTATCACGGTCATACTGCAGGTCAACAATCCACCGTTCCGAGGGGCTATTTTGAGTGCGGGGATCCTGGCCACATGAAGAGATTTTGTCCCATACTTCAGCGCAAGGCAGTACAGCAGGGTTATCAGCCTATGATTACAGCACCAGCTGCCGCACCAGCCATCCGACCGCCTAGAGGCGGAGGGTAGGTGGGTAAGGGCCGTCGTTGAGGTAGAGGCCAGTCAGGTGGCGCTCCAGCTAGGTTCTATACTTTTCCAGCCAGACCAGATGCCATAGCCTCAGATGTCATGATCACAGGTATTATTTCTATCTGTGGTAGGGATGCTTCGGTACTATTTGATTCTGAGTCTACATATTCATATGTTTCATCTCTGTTTGCTCATTTTCTGGGTGTTCCTCGCGAGTCCTTGGGTACTCCTGTTTATGTGTCCACGCCAGTGGGCCATTCTATTGTGGTGGATCTAATCTATCGGTCCAGTATCGTGACTTTTTGTGGTTATGAGACTGGAGCGAATCTTCTGTTACTTGATATGACTGACTTTGGGATCATCCTGGGCATGGACTGGTTGTCTCCATATCACGCCATCCTCGATTGCCATGTCAAGAGAGTTACTTCGGCGATGCCAGAGCTGCTTAGATTGGAGTGGAAGGGTTCGTCTGTCAGTGCAGCTTGTCGGGTTATCTCTTTTATGAAGACTCAACACATGGTCGAGAAGGGTTGTTTGGATTATCTAGTTTATGTTTGGAATACTACTACAGAGACTTCGGTGATTGATTCAGTGCCCGTGGTCCGGGAATTCTCCTATGTTTTTCCTTTTGATCTACCAGGCATGCCACCAGATCGTGATATTGATTTCTGTATTGATTTTACTCCAGGTACCCAGCATATCTCTATTCCACTGTACCGCATGGCTCCGAAAGAGTTAAAGAACATCTTGAGGAGTTGCTAGCAAGGGGGTTCGTCAGACCGAGTGTGACGCCTTGGGGTGCACCGGTGTTATTTGTGAAGAAGAAGGACGGAATTATGCGGATGTGCATTGATTAACGTCAGTTGAACAAAGTTACCATTAAGAACAAGTACCCGATGCCGTGTATTGATGATTTGTTTGACTAGTTGCAGGGTGCCAAGGTGTTCACTAAGATCGACTTGTGATCGGGGTATCATCAGTTGAAAATTCATGATTCGGATATTCCGAAGACGGCTTTCCGGACTAGATATGGCCACTATGAGTTCCTAGTGATGTCCTTCGGCTTGACTAACGCCCCAATGCCATTTATGGATTTGATGAACCAAGTGTTCAGGCCATATATTGACTCGTTTTTCATTGTCTTCATTGATGACATATTGATCTACTCGCGTAGCATGGAGGAGCACGAGCAGCATTTGAGAGTGGTGCTTCAGACCTTGCGGAAACTGAAGCTATATGCTAAGTTCTCCAAATGTGAGTTCTGGTTGGATTCTGTGGCATTCTTAGGGCATGTTGTATCAAGCGCGGGTATTAAGGTAGATCCCATGAAGATCGAGGCAGTTCAGAGTTGGCCTCATCCTACCACAACGACCGAGATTAGGAGCTTCTTGGGTTAGCAGGTTATTATCGCCGATTTATGGAGGGCTTCTTATCTATTTCAGCAACTTTGACTAGATTGATCCATAAGGGTGCTCTGTTCTGATGGTCCAAGGATTGTGAGGCGAGCTTTTAAAAGCTCAAGACCACATTGACTACAACACCGGTGTTAGTGTTGCCTTCCAGTTCAAGGATGTATACTGTGTATTGCAACGCTTCACGTGTTGGCTTGGGTTGTGTATTGATGCAGGAGGGACGAGTTATTGCATATGCTTCACGTCGGTTGAAGCCCCACGAGAAGAATTACCCCGTACATGATTTGGAGTTGGTCGCGATAGTTCATGCTCTCATGATCTTGAGGCATTATCTTTATGGGGTGTCCTATGAGGTTTACACCGATCATCGCAGCTTGCAGCATTTGTTCAAGCAGAGGGATCTCAATTTGAGGCAGCGCAGGTGGCTTGAGCTACTAAAGGATTATGATTGTCATTCGGGCAAGGCGAATGTGGTTGCGGATGCCTTGAGCTGAAAGGCGGAGAGTATGGGTAGTTTGGCATTCATTTCAGAAGAGGATAGGCCATTAGCTTTGGACATTCAGTCCTTGGCTAAGAGATTTGTGAGGTTGGATATTTTAGAGCCCAGATGAGTTCTTGCATGGCGCCGTCGCTCAGTCTTCATTATTCGAGTAGATTAAGGTTCGTCAGTACGACGATCCGCACTTGTTGGTTCTCCGAGAGACTGTGGTGCCAAGGAGGTTACTATCGGTAAGGATGGTGTTCTGTGACTTTAGGGTCATCTATGGATTGAGGAAAAAGATTCGAGAGGAGGCGCACAGTTCTAGGTATTCTGTTCACCCAGGTGTTACGAAGATGTATCATAACCTAAGGCAACATTATTGGTGGCGGCAGATGAAGAAGTACATAGTTGAGTATGTAGCGAGGTGCCTAAAGTTCCAACAGGTTAAGTATGAGCATTAGAGACTAGGTGGCTTACTCCAGCAGATGGTTATACCTAAGTGGAAATGGAAGTGCATCACTATGGACTTCACAGTTGGGTTTCCACGGACCTTGAGGAGTTTGATGCAGTTTGGGTCATTGTCGACAAATTGACCAAGTTACCACACTTCATTCCAGTTGTGACCACGTATTCTTCAGAGAGATTGAGCCAAATTAACATTCAGGAGATTGTTCGGTTGCATGGTGTGCCCGTTTCCATCATATCAGATAGGGGCCCTCAGTTTACTTCACATTTCTGGAGAGCAGTACAGAGTGAGTTGGGGACCCCGGTTAGAGCTCAGCACAGCCTTTAATTCGCAGACCGATGGGTAGTCGGAGTAGACGGTTCAGATCTTGGAGGATATGCTCAAAGCATGTGTGATTGACTTCAGAGGGTAGTGTGATTGATTCTTGCCTTTGTCTGAGTTTCCTTATAACAATAGTTATCAGTCACACATTGAGATGGCTCCATTTGAGGCTTTGTATGGTCGACGATGTCGTTTGCCCATCGGATGGTTCGAGCCCGGCGAGGCTAGGTTATATGGCACTGATTTGGTGAAGGATGCCTTGGAGAAGGTGAAGTTGATTTAGGAGCGACTTCGAAAAGCACGGTCTTGACATAAGAGTTACGCGGATCAGAAGGCGCGTGATTTATCATTTATGGTGGGTGAGAAGGTTCTCTTGAAAGTCTCGCCGATGAAAGGGATCATGAGGTTCGGGAAGAAGGACAAGTTGAGCCCGAGATTTATAGGTCCACTTGAGGTGTTTAGACGAGTTGGGGAGGTTGCTTATGAGGTTGCTTTGCCTCCCAGCCTATTAGGAGTTCATTCAGTTTTCCATGTGTCTATGGTCTGGAGGTATCATGCTGATAGGTCACATATGTTAGACTACAACACGGTTCAGCTAGAGGAGAGCCTGGGTTATGAGGAGGAGCCAGTTGCCATTGTTGACAAGCAGGTTCGCCAATTAAGGTGCAAGAAGATTTCTGCGGTAAAGGTTTAGTGGAGGGGTCAACAAGTTGAGGATGCAACTTGGGATACCGAGGACATACAGAGCAGATATTCACACTTGTTCGGCACTCCACGCATGATTCTAGACCCGTCCGAGCGCGAACGTTTGTTTAAGAGGTGGAGAATGTAACGACCCTGTGACGACCCCGCCAGTCGTCACATGAGTTACCGCTCCGTTTCCCCCATTTCTTCTTCATTATGATTCGTTATCCGTATTTTATGTGATCGAGTTGAGTAGTTTGCGTTCGGAGTGGATTTGGTAAGAAATGAGACACTTAGTCTCTTTTAAGAAGGTTAAAATTGGAAAAGTCTACCGGATATTGACTTATGACTTAGAGGGCTCGGATGTGAGTTCCGATGGTTCGATTAGCTTCGGGAGGTGATTTATTACTTAGGAGTATGATCAGAATTGGTTTTGGAGGTCCGGTGTAGAATTAGGCTTGAATGGGTGGAGTTAGTATTTTGGCGATTTTCGGTTGTTCGACAAAATTTTGATCCGAGGGTCGGAATGGAATTCCGAGAGTTGCTATAGCTTCTTTCTGTCATTTGGGATGTGTGTTCAAAATTTCATGTCATTCGGACGTGGTTTGGTTGGGTTTTTGATCAAAAGAGTAATTTAGAAGATTTTGAAATTCTTAGGCTTGAATCCGAAGCGAATTTGGTGTTGTGATGTTGTTTTGAGCGTTCCGAAGGTTGGAAAAAGTTTGAATGATGTATGGGATATGTTGTCACATTTGATTGAGGTCCCAGTGGCCTCGGGTGAGTTTTGGGTGGTTAAACGGACTATTTTATCATTGGAAAAATTGCAGATTTTTCTTAAGCTTCAGCTGTGCACCAGAAAATTTCTGGTGCAAGTAGTCCAGTTTGGAAGCTCATATCTTGTAATCTATAAGGAATCAGAAAAATTACAAAACATAAAAGTTGTAGCCCTTGTATTCTAGTTTCTATAAAGTTAAACCATTCATGATTTGGATATTCTATAAGAAATTTATGATTGATCGAAGTTGGCTGGTGGAGAAATTTTGACAGAATTTTCTGATGCACTTTAGAAACTCATATCTCGGAATATATAAAGAGTTATATAGTGTACAACCTATCAAATGAAATATCTTCGAGTCTAGTTTCTAAATCTTCGAACCGTTGATCATTTAGATATTTCCAAAAGGAGTTATGAACATTTTAACCGAAGGTGTACTGCAAGGGAAAATGGTAAGAGGATGTACAACCTGCACAGCGCAAGGTACAACTCGATGAAGCCTGGGCAGAATGTTTTTAAGTCTTCTTTTTCGCAATTTTGGGTATATTTTCACTCATAGGTGCTCATTTTTGGAGGTTCTTGAAGGAAATTAATGAGGGATTCAAGGAGAATCGATTGGAGGTAAGAATTTCGGACCTAAAAACTCGTTTATATTGTGAAATCCACCTAGAAAATCATTGAAGTCTTGCTGAAAATGGAAGAAATAGGGCTTGGGATTTTGAAATTCTAATTGGGTATTTGGAGGACCATTTGGGGTCAGATTTGAGAACTTTTGATATGTATGAACTCGTTGGGAGATAAGGAACCCGTTGATGACTGAGCTTCGAGAAGTGGGCCCAGGGCTCGGGTTTTGCTAATTTTAGAATTTTGGTATTTTTTAATTGTTTTCGCTTGGGCTTTGTCCCCTCAGCATATTGTGACGTATTCTTTCTGAATTTGGATAGATTCGGCACGCATAGAGGCCAATTCGAGGGGCAAAGGCGTCGCGGGCTAGGGATTTAGCTGGTTTGAGGTGAGTAGTGATTGTAAATGATGTTCTGAGGGTTTGAAACCCCGGATTGTACATCGTAGTGCTATAGTGAGGTGAGACACGCGCTTGATGATGAGCGTGGGGTCGTTTACTACTGGGGATTGTGACTTGGTCCGTCCCGATTGATGATTTTTACCGTGTATTTGGCTGAAACTTATTTGTTATCATCATGATTTGGGCTGATTGCCATATTTGGACTTTGTACCAATTATTTGAACCCTTCGGGGATTTTTATCACTATTTCCTCACTATTTTGACTTATTACTTGAACTCAGTCATGCTGTTTTCCACTGTTTTACAACTCAGCCACTTTTACTCAGTTTTGAGACTTAAATAATATTTTAATGACGTTTTTGGGCTGAGAACTACTGTTTTACTATACCCGAGGGGCTTGTGATGATTTTCTAACTGACTGTGCCCGAGGGCCAGATGTGAGGATATACTGAGTGATATGAGGCCGAGGGCCTGAGATACTTTATATACCACGAGGTGGCTTGTGACTGATATGAGGCCGAGGGCCTGAGATACTTTATATACACCACGAGGTGGCTTGACTAATATGAGGCCGAGGGCCTATATTTGATGCCACGAGGTGGCTTGATATTGCACTTGGGCCGCAAGGGGCCCCTCCCGTAGTCTGTACACCCTCAGTGAGCGTGGTACCCATTGTGATGTGAGATATAGCCCGAGGGGATGATTTTGTACTATGTGATAGCCCGAGGGGCTGATATTGTTCCATGAGATAACCCGAGGGGCTGGTATTGTTCTGAAATTTGAGCCCAAGGGGCTGGTACTGTTCTTCGATATTTCTCGAGGGGCCGATTTGTTTACCGAGGGGCGATCTTCTATCTTTTTTTTTTACTTCACATTATTTACCTAAAAAATTTCATGTTTTTACCTATTGAAAGGAGATTTTACTTGATTTCTCACTGATTTACTGTTTTCGAATGATGTTTTACTGCTTCATTATAGAATGCCTTGTGCTTTACGTGCTTTCTTACTTTCAGTCATTGTTTATATTTATTACTCACTGGTTCAGAGTACTCACATTACTCGCTGCACCATGTGTGCAGATTCAGGCATTGTTGGTTTTGCTCCGGAGGGTTGACTCCTCCCGTCCAGGCGGTGATTCAGAGACTACGAGGTAGCTGTTGGCGTCCGCAGCCCCGTATCTCCCTTATCTTATTGTTTCCATGTTCTTCAAACAGTTGTGCCAGATATTGTGTTTAGTAGACTTGTATCAGGATCCATAGTTGCTCATGACTTATGATACCCCGGTGTGGGCTATGTCGGGATGGTTTCTATAATGGTTAGCTATATTTTCACGAATTATTTCTATTAAATCATGCTTATATTGTTTTCATGTTAATTAACTGCTTAAAACGAGATTTTGGTTAAATTGGCTGGCCTTGTCTTCACGAGAGGCGCCATCACGATCGGGTTCGGGGTTAGGGTCATGACATGTTGGTATCAGAGCCTAGGTTACATAGGTCTCACGAGTCATGAGTGGGTTTAGTGAGTCTCATGGAACGGTACGGAGACGACTGTATTTATCCTCGAGAGGCTGCAGAACCTTTTAGGAAAAACTTCATATTCTTGAAATTCTTGTCGTGGGAACTTGTTGATCCGAGCATTAAACTTCTATTATCCTATTCTCTCACGAGATGGTGAGGACGCGAGCTACCGGAAGAGGTGGACGACCACCAGTGCATCCCACTGAGGCCACCAGAGGCCGTGGATGCGGTCGTGGTCGTGGCAGAGGTAGAGCAGCGAGGGCAGCACCTGTTGACCCAGCAGCTGCCCCAGCTCAGAATCAGGCTCCAGCAGCACCAGTTCAGGCACCAGCTGTGCCCATCGTGATTCCAGGTCTTTAGGAGGCCTTCGCTCAGATCTTATCCATTTGCACTGGCCTGGCTCAGGCAGTTTCAGCCACCACAATAGCAGCTACTTCACAGGCCGGGGGAGGCAACCAGACCCCGCTGCTCGCACGCCTGAGCAGGTAGTGCAAGGACTTCAGACGTCGGGGGAACCTCCAGCCCAGCCGGTTGCCTCAGCCCAGGAGTTCATGGTACCAGTTATGCCGGACGATGAGCAGCGTCGTCTTGAGAGGTTTGGTAGACTCCAGCCTCCGTCATTCAGTGGTGCTGAGGGCGAGGATGCCCAGGGTTTTCTTGATAAGTGTCAGTAGATGCTCCGTACAACAGGGATTCTTGAGTCTAGTGGCGTGGGATTTACCACCTTCCAGTTTTCTAGAGCTGCCTTCACTTGGTGGGAGGCGTGTGAGAGGCGTAGGACGGTTGGTGCAGCGCCCCTTACTTGGCAGCAGTTCTCCGCTCTTTTCTTGGAGAAGTATGTGTCGCAATCTCGCAGAGAGGAGCTGCGTAGACAGTTTGAGTGGTTGCGACAGGGGTTATGACTGTGTCACAGTACGAGTCGAGGTTTTCTGAGTTGGCTCGTCATGCCATATGGTTGGTTATAATAGATCGTGAGAGGATCAGGAGATTTGTTGATGGCCTTAACTATCATCTCCGTATTCTTATGACTAGAGAGAGAGTGTTGGGTGCTACATTCGAGGAGGTGGTTGATATCGCTCGCGAGATTGACACGGTTTGTTGTCAGGAGCGAGAGGAGATGGAGGCCAAGAGGCCTCGAGGATTGGCCAGTTATAGTGGTACTCCTTCGAGGGGCCAGTTTCAGCATGGTAGAGGTCATTTTTTAGGCCTGCTCATTCAGCCGGTCCAGAGTATCGCGGGGCATCTTCAGGTCGTGGTTATCATGGGTCGTAGCAGGGCCAGTCATCACTCAGCGCCCTTCCAGCTCAGAGTTCAACTCGTGCTCCGTTAGCCCAGGGTTCTTCTATGTCGAGTGCATCTGCTAGACACTCCGGTGCGAGGGGTTCTCTTCAGTCCTCTTCTCCAGCACTAGGGAGCTATTATAAGTGTGGCGAGATAGGCCACATGTGAAGGCAGTGTCCTCATCGTAGTGCTAGTTCGTCTCAGCAGAGGGTTCAGTTCTCGACTTCTGCTCCAGTTACTTTACCACCCGCCCAGCTAGTTAGGGGTGGAGGTCAGGCAGCCAGGGTCGCCCCAGAGGGGGAGGTTGATCAGGCGATGGCCAGGCTCGTTTCTATGCTATTCCAGGCAGGACAGATGTCATTGCTTCAGATGCTGTCATTACAGGTATTGTTTCGGTCTACCACAAAGATGCCTCTGTATTATTTGATCCCGGTTTCACCTATTCTTATGTGTCCTCATATTTTGCTAATTATTTGGGTATGCCCTAGGAGTTTCATGCTTTACCTATTCATTTGTCTACCCCGGTGGGCGATACTGTTGTTGTAGACCGTGTGTACCGGTCATGTGTGGTGACTATTGGGGGTCTGAAGACACGAGTGGACCTATTGCTATTGAGCATGGTGGATTTTGATGTCATTTTGGGCATGGATTGGTTATCTCTGTGTCGTGCTATTCTAGACTGTCATGCTTAGACAGTCACTTTGGCTATGCCGGGTGTATCGCAGATCGAGTGGCGTGGTGTGACTGATTATTTTCCTAGTAAAGTGATATCGTTCTTAAAGGCCCAGTGTATGGTTGGGAAGGGTTGCCTTTTATATCTAGCATTTGTGAGGGATATTGGAGCTGAGACTCCTACCATTGATTATGTTCCAGTTGCGAGGGATTTTCCCGATGTATTTCCTGCAGACCTGTCGGGCATGCCACCGGACAGGGATATTGATTTTGGTATTGACCTAGTGCCGGGCACTCAGCCGATTTATATTCTGCCGTATCGTATGGCACCAGCAGAGTTGAAAGAATTGATGGAGCAGCTTTAGGAACTCCTAGATAAGGGGTTCATTCGGCCTAGTGAGTCACCTTGGGGTGCGCCGGTTCTGTTTGTGAAGAAGAAGGATGGCACCATGAGAATGTGCATCGATTATAGGCAATTGAACAAGGTAACAATTAAGAAAAAGTATCCTTTACCTCACATTGATGATCTATTTGACAAGCTTCAGGGAGCGCGAGTGTTCTCCAAGATTGATCTGCGTTCGGGTTATCACCAGTTGAAGATCAGGGATTCAGATATTCTTAAGATTACTTTCAGGATTAGATATGGTCACTATGAGTTTCTTGTTATGTCTTTCGGGCTAACCAATGCCCCAGCAGCGTTCATGCATTTGATGAACAGTGTATTTCGGCCTTATCTAGATTCGTTCGTTATTGTATTCATTGATGATATTCTGGTGTACTCGCGTAGTCAGGAGGAGCACGCGGAGCATTTGCGAGTTGTACTGCAAAGATTGAGGGAGGAGAAGCTTTATGTAAATGATGTTCTGAGGGTTTGAAATCCCGGATTGTACATAGTAGTGCTATATTGAGGTGAGACACGTGCTCGATGATGAGCGTGGGGTCGTTTACTACTGGGATTGTGACTTTGTCCGTCATGATTGATGATTTTTACCGCGTATTTGACTGAAACTTATTTGTTATAATCATGATTTCGGCTGATTGCCATATTTGGGCTTCGTGCCAATTATTTGAACCCTTCGGGGATTTATCACTGTTTCCTCACTATTTTGACTTATTACTTGAACTCAGTCATGCTGTTTTTCACTGTTTTATAACTCAGCCACTTTTACTCAGTTTTGAGACTTAAATAATATTTTAATGATGTTTTTGGGCTGAGAACTACTGTTTTACTATGCCCGAGGGGCTTGTGATGATTTTCTGACTGAGTGCGGTCGAGGGCCAGATGTGAGGATATACTGAGTGATATGTGGCCGAGGGCGTGAGATACTTTATATGCCACGAGGAGGCTTGTGACTGATATGAGGCCGAGGGCCTGAGATACTTTATATACACCACGAGGTGGCTTGATATTGCGCTTGGGCCGTAAGGGGCCCCTTCCAGAGTCTGTACACCCCCAATGAGCGCGGGTACCCATTGTGATGTGAGATATAACCGGAGCAGCTGATATTATATATGTGTTAGACCGAGGGGCTGGTACTGTTCCATGAGATAGCCCGAGGGGTTGGTACTGTTCTTCGATATTTCCCGAGGGGCCGATTTGTTTATACTGAGCCCGAGGGGCGATCTTCTATCTTTTTTTTTTTACTTCACATTATTTACCTGAAAAATTACATGTTTTTACCTGTTGAAAGGAGATTTTACTTGATTTCTCACTGATTTACTGTTTTCGCATGATGTTTTACTGCTTCATTATAGAATGCCTTGTGCTTTACGTGCTTTCTTACTTCCACTCATTATTTATATTTATCGCTCACTGGGTCGGAGTACTCACATTACTCCCTGCACCATGTGTGCAGATTCAGGCGTTGTTGGTTCCGCTTCGGAGTGCTGACTCCCGTCCAGGCGGTGATTCAGAGACTACGAGGTAGCTGTTGGCGTCCGCAGCCCCGTATCTCCCTTATCTTATTGTTTCCATGTTCTTCAAACAATTGTGCCAGATATTGTATTTAGTAGACTTGAATCAGGATCCATAGTTGCTCATAGTTTGTGACACCCCGGTTTGGGCTGTGTCGGGATGGTTTCTACTATGGTTAGCTATATTTCCGCGAATTATTGCTATTAAATCATAGTTAACCCATCCTCCATACCTCCTTAGTTTACATTGATGACATCTTGTTATTTAGTGATACATTAGAAGAACATGTCAACTTGCTTCATCAATTTGAGGCATTGGTAACACAGTACGACATCATGCTTTCAGCAAAAAAGATGGTTCTTGCTCAAAAGGAAATTGATTTTCTCGGAATGCATTTTGCCCGAGGTGAATACAGTCCAGGACCGCATATATGTCAGGAATTACTTAAATTTCCAGATACCAGCCTCACAACAAAGCAGATCCAACAGTTCTTGGGTGTAATAAATTATGTAAGAGATTTCATCCCAAATATCTCTACATACATTTCACCACTCACAGAGATGCTCAAGAAAAATGCACCAACATGGGGAGAGAAACAGGATGAAGCAGTCAAAAAAATAAAGGAGATATGTAAAAATGTCAAGTCCCTCTACATCCCTTCGGATGGAAAGAAGATACTGCAAACTGATGCCAGCCATGCATATTGGACTGCTGTTCTATTTGAAGAAAAAGATGGCAGGCGAAAAATATGTGGATACGCCAGTGGAAAGTTTAAAGATGCCGAGCAACATTATCATTCCACCTTCAAAGAGATTCTTGCAGTAAAGAATGGAATGAAGAAATTCAATTTCTTCCTTATCCATACAGAATTTCTAATAGAAATGGATATGAAGGCTTTCCCAAAAATGATCCGGATAAATTCAAAAATTATCCCCAATCCTCAGATTCTCAGATGGGCGCAATGGTTCTCTCCCTACAAGTTTCAAGTCAAGCACCTGAAAGGAAAGGATAATATTCTCGCAAATTTTCAGTCGCGACCGGAAGAATTCTCAAAAAGATTTTCTCCAGCAAAACTAAAGCCAAACAGCCATATCTTTATGTTTTCAAACACACCGAGAACTAGTTCATTAAAGCCAACAGATCATCCACCGGAGTTGTTCAACCTCATGGATCCCTTTGATCCCTCAATTATTATGGAAAGAAGAACTTATTATGAGCTCCAAGTTTTCCGGCAATATGGAGGATCCATTCTCAAGCCTTATGGTGTCAATCCAGAATATCCGTTCTGCCATATATTCATTGCTCAAGCCAAGGATTTTCCACAAGAATTATTTTGGTTTTTCTGGTACCTATGCCATCAGTATTATATTTTCATGGAATTCAAATGCAACATCTTCAAGGATTTTCATACCATTGCACTAGCCCTTAGAGTATTTTTACTATGGTTCAAGCCTAGGAGATATTGGACGAAATGTTTCAGTGATTCCTACGCAGCAAAAATATTCATGTTTCATAGGCCAGCGAAGATCATCAATGGAAAAGTCCAAGCGCAAGCAGAGGCATCATTCTGGTGGAAATTTCCCGTGTCCATTTTATCAATGGAGGAAGAGTATAGTGAGGCACAAAGAATCATTTTCCAGCAAAATAGGTGCATCCCAAAAGAGATATGGCCAAAAGAATGGGCAAGCTGGAATTATACCAATACGCATCCTCACTGGGAAAGAGTCTTGGAAGCAGCAAAGGAATATCAAGCGCCATATGAAATCATCCAAGAAAAGATCACTAATGACATTTCCAGATTAAAGTTGAGAATTACATCTCTCAGTCCAAAGGGAAAGGAACATAGCAGTGAAGAACCGTCAAGTTCCAGGCGCTACTTCACAAGGTCTTCGAAAAGATGCCTGGAAGACAATTCTATGATCGATAAAGGATAATTGTCTTAATCCTTGCTAATCCCACCTTAATCCTCCATTACCAACCCCAAAAATCCTCAAAAATATCCTACCCATGCCAAGACAAATTTTCACATCTTTCTATACTATTCGGGCCCCACTTTACGTTGTTTTCCTACCATAATCCTCGAAAACCACTCAAAAAATATCCTACCCATGCCAAGACAAATTTCCACCTCTTTCCATGCCATCCGGGCCCCACTTCACCTTGTTTTCACATGCCTCCACATGCAACACCGTACATTCACATGGCATCACATGCTTTCACATGCTACACCATGTATATTTCACCCCGTTCACATGTTTTCAAGTGTTTTTAGTGGTTTTGCCTAAAGTCCTTCACATGCCGAGAGGGACCCACTTGTAGATAGGTTTGCCATATAAGATAGGTTTGCTTTATCTAGAATGTTTGTCTTGTAATAACCTACTAGTCCTATATAAAGAAGGCCTTGTAGTAGTTGTAGGATCATCTTGTAATCATCTTAGAAAAAACATAGAATTATCTTGTACTCTTTGTAAATCTCTTGTGATATATTTCATATGAGTTCTTTCTAAATATCCCTGTTGTTCTTCCTTTCGAATGGATGGAAAGGTCGGTCTATGTATGAAAATAAAGTAAGTGTACTCTTTGAAAGTTAGCTTATTATAGTATGGTCCATGCATGAAAATAGAGTAAGTGTACTCTTTGAAAGTTAGCTTATTGTAGTGCAAAAGTTTTCTGAGTTATGAACAGCTAACGTTGGTTATAGTACAAAAGTTTTT
The DNA here is from genome assembly GCA_002018475.1 of Nicotiana obtusifolia. Lineage (NCBI taxonomy): Eukaryota > Viridiplantae > Streptophyta > Magnoliopsida > Solanales > Solanaceae > Nicotiana > Nicotiana obtusifolia. Next base: position 67,016 of record MCJB01050314.1, read on the forward strand.
CGAGTTTTGTAGCTTGGCAAGTTTGAAGCCAGCCCCCTTTGTAGGAAAACTTTTGCGACTATAAACAAATTAACTGTTTGTGTAGCTTGGCAAGAGCCAGCCCTCTGGTGTAGCTTGGCAAGAGCCAGGCCCCTTTTTGTAGGAAAACTTTCGTACCTATGATTAAGCTTGCTTTCCTCGAGTCTCTTGCTTTGTTCCTTATACTGCGGCTCATTGTTTTCATGTTAATTAACTGCTTTAAATGAGATTTTGGTTAAATTGGTTAGCCTTGTCTTCAAGAGAGGCGCCATCACGACCAGGTTTTGGGTTAAGGTCGTGACAGACCCGACCGGTCATTTTGCTTTCTATATCCTTGTTCCCCTAAATAATATTCCTCGTATGTTCTTTTACTTTTTTATGACTTTCGGGGATGTTCGTTTGGGTTTGGAAGGTTTTGGGTTAAAATCGGAACACTTAGTTCCTTAATATTAGCTTAAATGGGGTAAGTTTGACTTGGGTCAACATTTTTAGTAAATGACCTCGGAACTGGGATTTTACGATTCCAATAGACTCGTATGATGATTTTGGTCTTGGGTGTATGTTCGGATCAGGTTTCAGATGACCTTGGAGCATTTCGGCGCTTAATATTAAAAGTTGGCGCATTGGAGGTTTTCAAGTTCTTTAAATTTAGTTTGAAGTAGGTTTGGGTGTTATCGAGGTTCGTTTGGTATTCAGAGCTTGGGAATAGCTCTGTATGGTGATTTGTGAATTGCACGCAAAAGATGGCATCATTCCGAGTTGATTTGATAGGAATCAGACGCGCGAAAGTGTTTCTAGAAGTTTTTGAGTTTCATAATTCGATTCATGTGTTTTGGCATCTGATTTGTATTTCTAGATGTTATATCTTTGTTTCGATCGTGCGAGCGGGTCCGTATTATGTTGTTGGATGTGTGAGTGTTATTGGATGGGGTCACGGGGGGCCCGAATGCGAAACAGATTGGAATCGGACTCAGAAATTTGCATGAAGCTGGTGCACCAGTTCTGGTGCGTCCACACCTACGAGATTTAGGCCGCAGGTGCGAGCTTTGATCGTAGAAGCAGCCTTGGATTGGTGGTCAGTGGCCTGCAGAAGCGAAGGGAGTTCCGCAGAAGCGGCCTCGCTTCTGCGACGATAGGGCTGCATATGTGAATGAGGTCGGCAGGCCTAGGTCGCGGGTCCGTAGAAACGAGAGCCCGTCCACAGAAGCGAAGGGAGGCAGCCTGGGCTAGGACCGCACTTGCGATGGATTTTTCGCAAGTGCGGCATCGCAGGTACATCCCAGGACCCCCATAAGCAAAAATTGACGGGGCAGTGAGGTTTATTTAATGTCGGGACTTACGCCATTTTGGTTCATTTCCTTCACTTCTTGGACGATTTTGGAGGTCTTGAAGAGGGGTTTTCACCTAGCAGTTTGAGGTAAGTAATTTCTATACAAGATGAGTTTATTACATGCATTTTTGGGTAGACTCGTAACACATGAATTGTAGGAATTGTGGGTTTAGTTGAAAAACGTAGGGTTTGATAAAAAATGGGATTTAACCACAAAAATGATTATGGAATTAGGTGAAAATTATATATATATATATATATATATATATATATATATATATATATATATATATATA
>MCJB01050314.1:68809-82673 GCA_002018475.1 Nicotiana obtusifolia
TATATATATATATATATATATATATATATATATATATATATATATATATGAGTTCGTGAGGTTATGGGCAATATTTATCTTCAAAAATTTCCGAAATTCGGGCACGTGGGTTCGGGGGTAAATTTTAAGAATCTTCTAATTTGGGTTGGGTAATTACTCTAATAGCTAAGTTATGAACTTGTGAGTGTATATTAATTGATTTATATAATATTTGGCTAGCTTCGGATTGTTCGTCACCAAGTTGAGACTTCAGAATGAATTCGTGGACCGGAAAGCGAGTTTTGAGACGAGATAAGTCTCCTGCCTAACCTTGTAAGAGGGAGCTCACCCCCCTAGGTGTATCTTGTTGTGCATTACTTCTGTGAGGAGCTACGTACGCACTAGGTGACGAGAGTCCATGCCTATCTATATTCCATGATATGCCCGGGTAGTCTTAGATCGACATCATGCCTTAATAACTCGTAGAAATGCATGTCCTCTCACGTTACAAGTACTTCCACTAGCGAGGTATACTTCTCTACTTTCATGGGAGCGGGCCATTCACCTTAGTAGTATAATAGATACATCTATGATTCGTGCCGTTCGACCCTCAATGGTACATACAGTATTTTGGATTGGGTCGTACGACCTCGGCATAAATCGTACGTGATAATACTAGGAACTCGATTAACCTTGATATTATTTTATGGCTTGAGTGGTTATAATTTATTTAATGGCCGAAATTGATTTGGAACTAGTAAGTGTTAGTTGGAGATTTTTGAATTTACTGTCAGTTAAAGAATCACTTATTCACTGCTTGCTATTGAGTTATCATTATTGTTCACATATTCCATGCCTATTTAGAATTTCTGTATTTTATTTATAGAATTTATGTATGTTATCGTTTACATATTCACATATTCCAGAAATTGTACCATTGTGATTATTATGCTTATTAATTGTTTTGAATAGAGTTGAGATTAGGAATTTTAAAGTTGCAAATTTTATACTTAGATTTCTTATTCCTGGGAAGCATTGAGGAAATACATAATAACTCTGAGAAATCCATATCCTCTCACGTCGCAAGTTCTTCTGCGAGCGAGGTATACTCCTCTACTCTTATGGGAGCGGACCATTCGCCTCAGCAGTAAAATGGATGCATCTATGGTTCGTGCCATTCGACCCTCGACAATGCATACAATATTTTGGATCCGGCCGTACGACCTCGGCATTAATCGTACGTGATAATACTCGGAGCTCGATTACCCTTGATATTATTTTATGGCTTTAGAGGTTATAATTTATTTAATGACCGTAAATTATTTGGAACTAGTAAGTGTTAGTTGGAGATTTTTGAATTTACTATCAGTTAAAGAATCATTTATTCATTGCTTGCTATTGAGTTATCATTAATATTCACATATTCCGTTTAGAATTTCTATATTTTATTTGCAGAAATTGATTTGGAACAAGTAAGTGTTAGTTGGAGATTTTGGAATTTACTATCAGTTAAAGAATTATTTAATCACTGCTTGTTATTGAGTTATCACTGTTATTCACATATTCCGTACCTATTTAGAATTTATGAATTTTATTTGCAGAATTTCTGGATTTTATTATTTACATATTCACATATTCCATAAATTGCACCATTGTGTTTATTATGCATATTAATTGTTTCAAATAGAGCTGAGGCTAGGAATTTTAAACTTGCCTTTTTTATATTCAGATTTCTTATTTCTGAGAAGAATTGAGGAAACACATAATAACTCTAAAAAATCGATGTCCTCTCACATCGTAAGTACTTCCGCGAGCGAGGTATACTTCTCTACTCTCATGGGAGCGGGTCATTCGCCTCGGCAGTGTAATAGATGCATCTATGATTCATGTCGTTCGCCCCTCAACAGTGCACACAGTATTTGGGATCGGGCCGTACGACCTCGGAATAAATCGTACGTGATAATACTCGGAGCTCGATTATCCTTGATATTATTTTATGGCTTGAGAGGTTATAATTTATTCACTGACCGAAATTGATTTGGAACTAGTAAGTGTTAGTTGGAGATTTTGGAATTTACTATTAGTTAAAAAATTATTTATTCACTGCTTGCTATTGAGTTATCATTACAATTCACATATTCCATGCCTATTTAGAATTTATGTATTTTAATTGCATAAATTGATTCGGAACTAGTAAGTGTTAGTTAGAGATTTTGGAATTTACTATCAGTTAAAGAATTATTTAATCACTGTTTGCTATTGAGTTATCATTATTATTCACATATTCCGTACCTATTTAGAATTTATGAATTTTATTTGCAAAATTTCTGGATTTTATTATTTACATATTCACATTATTTGCAGAATTTCTGGATTTGGGAACTGGTAAGTGTTAGTTGGTGATTTTTGAATTTACTTTCAGTTATACAATCATTTATTCACTGCTTCATATTGAGTTATCATTGTTAATCTCATATCCATTAGAATTTCTGTATTTTATTTGCAGAAATTGATTTGGAACTATTAAATGTTATTTGGAGATTTTGGAATTTACTATCAGTTAAAGAATCATTTATTTACTGCTTGCTATTGAGTTATCATTATTATTCACATATTCCATGCCTATTTAGAACTTCTGTATTTTATTATTTACATATTCACATATTCCAGAAATTGAACCAGTGTGTTTATTATGCATAAAAATTGTTCTGAATAGAGCTGAGGCTAGCGATTTTAAAGTTGCTAATATTATATTTAGATTTCTTATTTCTGGGAAGAATTGAGGAAACACATAATAACACTGAGAAATCGATGTCCTCTCGCATCGTAAGTACTTTCGCAAGTGAGGTATACTTCTCTACTCCAATGGGAACGGGTCATTCTGTGACCACCACGTAAATCGTCTCATGGGTTACCGCTCCGTCTTTCCCAATATCTGTATCATTATGCCTTGTTATCAGTGTTATACATAATTTAATTGAGTAATTTGCATTCGGAGTGAAATCGGTAAGAAATGAGACACTTAGTCTCTTTCAAGGAGGCTTAAGTTGTAAAAGTCAACTGTATGTTGACTTATGAGTTAGAAGGCTCGGATGTGAATTCTGATGATTCGGTTAGTTTCGGGAGATGATTTATGACTTAGGAGTGTGATCGAAATTAGTTTTGGAGGTTCCGTGTAAAATTAGGCTTGAATTGGTGAAGTTAGAATTTTGGCGATTTCCGGTTGATAGGCGAGATTTTGATCCGAGGGTCGGAATGGAATTCCGAAAGTTGTTGTAGCTTCGATATGTGATTTATGACTTGTGTGCAAAATTTTAGGTCATTCGGACGTGGTTTGGTCAGGTTTAGATCAAAAGAGCGATTTAGAAGATTTTGAGATCCTTAGGCTTGAATCCGATGCGAATTTGATGTTATGATGTTGATTTGAACGTTCCGAAGGTTGGAACAAGTTTGAATAATGTTATGGGAAATGTTGGCGTGTTTGGTTGAAGTCCCGAGGGTCTCGAATGGATTTTGGATGGTTGATAGAGCATAACTTTGCCATTTTAAGAATGTGTCGACGTCGTATCTTCAAGAATAAGTGGTATAATACTATGCAAATGGACTCCAAATTCAGTTTTGATAGAATCATTAGATCCGTATCAAAATTTCGGAGCCATAGCAAAAAGAATCGTCCAATTCGGACATCGTATGAGAAAATTATGCCTATTTTTCCGACGAGGGAAAAATCTGCAGAAATGTCAGATCTACGATAGCAGATCTGACCGCATTTTGACAGCATTTTGGCCGCATTTTGACACAGAATGTCGCAAACTGAGACAGAACTTGGGGCGAGATCTGTGACCAAAAATGCGAACCGCAAAGGTGAAATGTGGACCGCATTTTTGGCATAAAGGATCGCATTTTCGACCTGACAGGGGTGTTTTAACCCGATTTTTGATACCTTTAAGTAGAACCCAATGCCCATCTTGTTCTATAAGACCCATTTTCGTTACCCACGAAGAGGAACACCTTCAAACACCATAGAATCACCATAAATCAACCTCAAAACTATATTCAAAGGAGATTTTCATGGACAAATTCTTAAAGGAAGAGTTTTTGTCATCTTAAACATACTTGGGGCCATATAACTCGGATTGAAACAAGTTTTGAAGCAATTCTTAGAGGGTTTCCAAGAGAAACATCGGGGTAAGTATTCCTAACTCAATTTTGGAGGAATTACCTCAGTTTATCACTATTTTTAGCAATTAATTGGTGATTTAAGTTGAGAAAATTATGAAAAACCCTAAGGCTTAGGTGTAAGGGTTAGAGGTCGATCCGGTGTCGGAATTCGACAAATTTTATATGGTTGAACTCGTGAGCAGATAAGGAACCCGTTGGAGTGATAATTTCTGAATTTTGAGAAGTAGGCCCGGGGCTCGGGTTTTGCTAATTTCGGAATTTCTTAGTAAATTCGATTGTTTTTGCTTGGGTTTTATTCCCTCAACATATTGTGACGTAATTATTCTGAATTTGAATAGATTCGACGCACGTGGAGGCCAATTCAAAGGGAAAAGGCGTCGCGGGCTAAGGATTTAGCCGGTTTGAGGTGAGTAATGATTGTAAATGATGCTCTGAGGGTTTGAAAGCCCGGATTGCACATCGTAGTGCTATATTGAAGTAAGGCACACGCTCGATGATGAGCGTGGGGTCGTTTACTACTGGGGATTGTGACTTGGTCCGTCCCGATTGATGATTTTTTCTATCTATTTGATTGGAACTGATTTTATAATATAAAGATTTAGGCTTCCAACCATATTTGGGCTTCATGCCAGTTATGTAAACCCTTTAGGGGTAATTTATCACTGTTTACTGAAATCATATTTGGGCTTCACGCCGGTTATGTGAACCGTTCGGGGGTATTTGTTAATGATTTGAATCATTATTTGAACTCAGTTTTGAAAACTAAATGATGTTTTAAAATGATTTTGAAATGGATCGGGTGGCACGCCGCCACGAGATATGATATAGCGCTTGGGCCATAAGAAGCCCCTCCCGGAGTCTGAACCACCCACAGTGAGCGCAGGGTACCCATTATGATAATTGCAGTTGGTAACAATGACAACTGATAACCAGGGATGGGTAGATAATACAGTTGGTAACAATGACAACTATAGGTTACGGTTGGTAACAATGAAAACCGGTAACCAGAGATAATACAGTTGGTAACAATGACAACTGGTAACCGGAGTTTGAAAGATTTTACTATTTTAAACAATATTGCCCGGGGGGCGTGTTTTTAGATGACTCTGAGCCCGAGGGGCAGTTTTAAAGTGCTTTCTTTTACTTCACGTTATTTACTTGAAAGATGCACATGTTTTACCTGTTGAAAGGAGTTTCTGCTTGAATTTACACTGGTTTACTATTTCATGATGTTTCATTACTTCATTATGGATTGCCTTGTGCATTATGTGTTTTCTTACTTTCAGTCATAATTTATGTGTATTACTCACTGAGTTGGAAGTACTCACATTACTCCCTGCACCATGTGTGCAGATTCAGGCGTTATCGGTTCCACCCCGAGGTACTGACTACTACTATTGTCAGGGTGGTGATTCAGAGATTACGAGGTAGCTGTTGGCGTTCGCAGCCCGTATCTCTTTTATTTTGTTGTTTCCACTTTCTTCCAAAAATTGTGCCAAAGATATTGTAATAGGTATTTTATTATTAGGATTTCATTAGTGGCTCATGACTTTGTGACACCCCGATCTGAGGGCTGCAGTCGGGATGGTTTACCATCTTTTTCCGAAAATTACTGTTATTAAATCATACTTATTTTATTTTCGTATTGTTAACTGTTTAAATAAAGTTTGGTTTGAATCGGCTGGCCTTGTCTTCATGAGAGGCACCATCACGACCGGGTTGGAATTTTTGGGTCGTGACAGACTTGGTATTAGAGCCTAGGTTACATAGGTCTTACGACTCATGAGCGGGTTTAGTAGAGTCTCGCGGATCGGTACGGAGACGTCTGTACTTATCTTCGAGAGGCTGCAGAACCATTTTAGGAAAAACTTCATATTCTTGACATCCTTATCGTGCGGTTTGATTCTACTGAGGCTTATGCCTTTATTTCCTTCCTACTCAATCTTATGCAACGCGAAGCGCTTGTTATCAATTTGGCGTCGAAGAGTTGTAGTGGTACTACAGACGTGGTGCCAGATACGTGTTCGGGCAAGCTATTATCGTTGTCTTGTGGAAGGGTGTTCTTATGTTCCAGCGAAGGAAAGGCAGTCGGACTATAGGTGTCCATGTTTGGTTGATGAAGTAACAAGACTTGATATTTTCAAGCCTGATGGGATTTTCAATGTGATGCGGTGTCGTCGATCTTGTTTGAACGCATTATGGTTCGTCAGTGATACAGCCTTCTTGGATTTTTGCCTTCGGGGCATGGTGTTGTGAAATGGTGCTTGAGGGGTGGTTACCAGGGATGCTGTAGGCAGCGGTTCGAATCGAATTAGTATCTCTAATGGGGATGGCTCGAGAAATATAATCTTCGAAGAGGCTTAGAGTCGGTAACATTATATTGGTTCGGGTGCTACAGAGATAGATTTCGATTTGATGCAAGAAGTGTTTCGCGGTGGTTGAAGTACTAGCAGGCCAAGTATGAGAAGCATAGGTTGAGAAGTTGCTTAAAGGAGATGGTTTACCGAAATAAGAGTGACAGATTAGCATATGGATTCTGTGGTAGGATAGCCGCGTCCCTTGAGAAAGTGTAGAACGGTTTGGGAATCATGATGGAAGGTGATTTGGACTATGTACTTTATTTGGAGTGATGGTTATTGTACGAAGAAAGATCGAATATGGCAAAAAAGGAGTTGTTTGAAATGAATAGGTGTGTGAATATCCGATTATCGTTTCAGGTGCAGTATGATTTGAGTTTGTAAAGTATTTTTAAACTTTCAGTTGATGTCAATAGGGAAGGAGCAAACTTATACAGCTGGTGAGCGAGCATGAGCTCAGGAGAATTTGCTGATTACGGGGTAGTTGTACCCAGTGTAGCGTCGTTAGAAGATGTCGGTAAGGAATTCCACAGGTGGGTTATCTCCTGTGAGCAGGTTAGCGGTGGCGTGATGTCGATGAAGCTTCCGCGAGGTATACTACTTGCTACCCAGCAAGAGGTCGAATGTGTGACCATGACTTGTGATCCAGGATGTTCATGAAAAGCTTAACAAAGACTTCGACAAGTCTGTCATGTTAATGGTGTGAGATCATGGTAATTGAGAAAAGGAGGAATCGTTGTGGGCTCTACATTATGTGACGGTGGCTTAGAGTTAAGTGGGGGAGAGCCCCACCGTTTACAATTAGATCACGTGGTTGTCTGCTTGTGCGGTTTCTGGTTATCGGTACGTTGGCGGTGTATTTATGACTAAGAAAAGGAAATACTAGGGGTAATTCAGCCAAGAACCAGATGGGCGTGTGCTATATTCGGTGTTATCGATGCCTGTTCAGGTTCTTGGGAAGACTCAGAACTTATGTTTTTGTGGACGTGATGTACATGGAAAAGAGCGCAGTTGGTTGCTTCATTGAGAGGTTGTCATGTGCTAGTAGAGCGTTGGAGTTGGTTATCTTCGGGACTAGGTTAGAGTAATTAACTCTCGCTAACGGTCCTAGTGGATTCAAGAATTAAAGTGCAGTGCCTAAGGATTTCGGGTCCGATGTCTGGTTAAGGATCGAGTCTTCACAGTGGATTGCGAACGAAACCTGGAATATTCTATGTTACCATCGGGTATACGGTGCAGTATTGGAGGAAAGGAAGAAATAGTTTCGGATGCACAGAAGGTCTTGCAAAATGGGTGTACCAGTCTGAGATAATATTGAGCAGATAAGGAAGGTATGAGATGGTTCATGAGTATTGAGAAGATGTGGTCTCGCGATTCGGGTCACTCGAGGTGAATGCAAATTGAGTTCACTATGTTGTGAATGGAGCTATTATATTTCTAAGTCAGGTCAAGAGTAAATTGAAAGAAGTTGGGTTGGTTAGTAATGGTCGAATCGGTGTGATGGTGGCAATAATTAGTTCCTTCGGCGTGTGAAGTTTTACATGTGATATGTGGTTGTACGTGCTGGCTCGATAGCCACCATGACTTGATTGATTTGGGAGATATTGCTTCGAATGGCCTTTTTTGTGTGAATGGACTCTGGAAGAGTCATGACGGTTTACACCACAACTTGAGGTTTTGTGGTTATGGGAATTCAGTTTCATGTTGCCATGGTTATTCTGAAATGAGTTGAGTGAAAGGGGTTCTAGCCAATGAAGTATTCATTCTACTAATGGTTCAGGGGTTATGAGAAATTCATTTAATCTCGCGTAACGGTATCATGTCTGGATTGGGTTGCACGGCGCAACAGTATCATGTGTGGATCGGGTTGCGTGCCGCAACAGTGTTATGTTGAGTACGGTCCCCTATACCTCTTCCCGCGTATTTTGTTTCTCATCCTTTGAGAAGTGTTCGTAACATCTATTTGACTGTTTATTCATTACGCGGGCTGGATAACTCTTTTCCAGAGTTTGTTCCTCTTTGTGTGTCATGTTCAAACTGTAGCTTGTCGGCGCATTGATGGCGCCATATAAAAGCTGAGTCGGTGTTTGAAGCGGCTTATTGTGTGAGCAGCTTGCACCGAGTGAGATGAGATTATTGGAGCTTAAATCTATGCAATCAGATTTATATAAGGCACATTAAAAGGAAACATCAATATTCAGTTTAGAATAAGGTGATGGCTCTTGGCAGGATGAGAGACTCCATGAATTATTGATTCGGTAAGTGGCTACGAGCTCCTACACGTCTCTTTCGTCATGGCAGTATTGCGAGATTTGGAACAGGATTTATATGCGTCATGAGATGTGTTGCGGGCGCCAGATTACTGAAATTTCAGCTATTGTGGTCGGAGGATGTTATTATGGGAATTCGACTTATATGGTGAGTTTGTGAATTTGTAATCTATTACTGTGTTTATCCCTGTTGGGAGATTTTGATGGCCTTAGTCGAGTCTATCATTTTTGTTTTGTACACTATTGAGGGCTATGAGTCCAAAAGTGACTTTCTATTACTCACTACAATGGGTTTTCATATAATTTCGGGATAATTGATTAAAGCTTTATGAATTATATGCCCTACCGGTGTGGGAGTTATTATGTGTCGTGATTTCGATTACAGGAAATTATTTTTAAAGGAGAAATGGATAGATTTCAGTTGGCACGATGTGCATATTACTTGTGATTCAGAGTTGAGGACGAGATCCTCGCATTTTAATATGATGTGAAAAGTTTAAACCGGGCTATAAGCCGCGGTGGGAGTTATATAAGGACGAGATCCTTGCGATGAAAATTATGTGTTTTAAATTCCCCCTGTGTGAAATTAAATTGGTACTATAGTACTGATAGGGAGCCATGCTTGTTAGGCTTATTTGATAATTCTTCTATGTATTTCTGTGCACATTTAGCCATATTCGTGCTATAATTATTGAGTTTTAACCTACAAGGTGAGTGCCTTGTTGGCGTTGAATGTGACTCGTAGATTCTAGTAAATGATTATGAGGTCTTAATGCCTCGCGAATTGCTGGCGGTGTTGTGAAAATTGAAACGAGGTTTCGGTTAAAAATGAAGTTAATTGATGATGCTGCAATTAAGTATGGACAACTATTGTAACCAGAGACGAGGTTATGGGCATACATATGATGGGCGTGTAAGCACAAGTTGGTACAGTCGGTTGAGACTAATACGCTGTGTTGAGTTAATTGGGCTGTGAGAAATTTGGCTTGGAGTTTAAAAATGTGGATAAAAGAAATAATCTTCAATTGAGTAGGCGTTGTCGGATCCATGTTAAATTAACGGTGACGTAGAATCACCCACAAGTGTGTGTAATGATACACATAGAAATTTAATTTCCTCGGAATAGTCCTTAGCACGTTCGAGGACAAACGTTTGTTTAAGAGGGGAAGAATGTGACGACCCGGTAAATCGTCTCATGGGTTACCGCTCCGTCTTTCCCAATATCTGTATCATTATGCCTTGTTATCAGTGTTATACGTAATTTAATTGAGTAATTTGCATTCGGAGTGAAATCGGTAAGAAATGAGACACTTAGTCTCTTTCAAGGAGGCTTAAGTTGTAAAAGGCAATTGTATGTTGACTTATGAGTTAGAGGGCTCGGATATGAATTCCGATGATTCGGTTAGTTTCGGGAGATGATTTATGACTTAGGAGTGTGATCGGAATTAGTTTTGGAGGTTCCGTGTAGAATTAGGCTTGAATTGGTGAAGTTAGAATTTTGACGATATCCGGTTGATAGGCGAGATTTTAATCCGAGGGTCGGAATGGAATTCCGAAAGTTGCTGTAGCTTCGATATGTGACTTATGACTTGTGTGAAAAATTTCAGGTCATTCGGACGTGGTTTGGTCAGGTTTAGATCAAAAGAGCGATTTAGAAGATTTTGAGATCCTTAGGATTGAATCCGATACGAATTTGATGTTATGATGTTGATTTGAACATTCCGAAGGTTGGAACAAGTTTGAATAATGTTATGGGACATGTTGGCGTGTTTGGTTGAAGTCCCGAGGGTCTCGAATGGATTTTGGATGGTTGATAGAGCATAACTTTGGCATTTTAAGAATGTGTCGACGTTGTATCTTCAAGAATAAGTGGTATAATATTATGCAAATGGACTCCAAATTCATTTTTGAGGTGAATAATGATTGTAAATGATGCTCTGAGGGTTTGAAACCCCGGATTGCACATCGTAGTGCTATATTGAAGTAAGGCACACGCTCGATGATGAGCGTGGGGTCGTTTACTACTGGGGATTGTGACTTGGTCCGTCCTGATTGATGATTTGTACTATCTATTTGATTGGAACTGATTTGATAATATAAAGATTTGGGCTTCCAGCCATATTTGGGCTTCGTGCCGGTTATGTGAACCCTTCAGGGGTAATTTATCACTGTTTACTGAAAATCATATTTGGGTTTCACGCCGGTTATGTGAACCCTTCGGGGGTATTTGTTAATGATTTGAATCATTATTTGAACTCAGTTTTGAAAACTAAATGATGTTTTCAAATGATTTTGAAATGGATCGGGTGGCATGCCGCCACGAGATATGATATAGCGCTTGTGCCATAAGAAGCCCCTCCCGGAGTCTGAACCACCCACAGTGAGCGCAGGGTACCCATTATGATAATTGCAGTTGGTAACAATGACAACTGTAGGTTACGGTTGATAACAATGACAACCGGTAACCAGAGATAATACAGTTGGTAACAATGACAACTGTAGGTTACAGTTGGTAACAATGACAACTGATAACCGGGGATGGGTAGATAATACAGTTGGTAAAAATGACAACTGTAGGTTACGATTGGTAACAATGACAACCGGTAACCAGAGATAATACAGTTGGTAACAATGACAACTGGTAACTGGAGTTTGAAAGATTTTACTATTTTAAATAATATTGCCCGAGGGGCGTGTTTTTAGATGACTCTGAGCCCGAGGGGCAGTTTTAAAGTGCTTTATTTTACTTCACGTTATTTACTTGAAAGATGCACATGTTTTACCTGTTGAAAGGAGTTTCTGCTTGAATTTACACTGGTTTACTATTTCATGATGTTTCATTACTTCATTATGGATTGCCTTGTGCATTATGTGTTTTCTTACTTTCAGTCATTATTTATGTGTATTACTCACTGAGTTGGAAGTACTCACATTACTCCCTGCACCATGTGTGCAGATTCAGGCATTATCGGTTCCACCCCGAGGTACTGACTACTACTATTGTCCGGGTGGTGATTCAGAGATTACGAGGTAGCTGTTGGCGTTCGCAGCCCGTATCTCTTTTATTTTGTTGTTTCCACTTTCTTCCAAAAATTGTGCCAAAGATATTGTAATAGTTATTTTATTATTAGGATTTCATTAGTGGCTTATGACTTTGTGACACCCCGATCTGAGGGTTGTAGTTAAGGCTGTGGCCGACGGCGGTCTGGGTCCGGGACCAGCACGGGCCCGCGGTCCTGGTGGGCCTAACGGGCCTAGTGGTCCGGTCCCTAGTGGTCCTGGGCTTTTAACGGTTAAGGTCCGTCACGGGCCGGGTGGAACAAAAGGCCCGGCAGGCCCGGGACCGCCAGGCGGGCCTGGTCCGGGCCCAAAGGTAAAATTCAAAAAAAAAAAATTTTTTTTTTTTTAAAATAGCCAGCGGCCAGAATTTTAAAATCTAGCCGTTGGAGCTTCAATTTGACTGTTTGAGCTTCAGAAAATAGCCATTTTAGCCCCCAAACTTTAATTTAACCCCAAACTTTTTATAAATACACTTTTTACCTATTCCCACCTATAAATATCCCCCCATTCTTTCATTTTTAACTCACAAATTCTCTCAATCTCTCTCAATCTCCCTCAATCTCTCTCTAATTATTTCCATAAGTGCTTACTTTATTATTTCAATTTCGTGAAAAATTTTGAAGTTGGTGAATTGAAGTATTAAAGGCTTCAAGTCTTCAACAATATTCAATTTTCAAGAAGTTGTTCGTCAATTCGGTAACCTGTTTCCAACTCTTTAATTTTTAATATATTGTTGTGTTTGTTTTAATTAGTTTAATTATAATTAATATGGATTTTTCATTGAAAAAAATGTTTGGTGGTAAGGGCAAGGGAAAATCTAAAGTTGGCCAATCTAGTAGCCAAGCTACTCCTCCTCCCCCTGTTACCTGTCCTTCTCGACCTATTATTCTAGATAGTGATCACCCTTGTTTTCAATTTTCCGATAGTCAATATTATCATGATGTTGCACCCGGTAATCAATTAGATGACCAAACAATGAACGCTCTTTATCGTAATGAAAATAATGTTTTAGATGAAACCCAACCCGATTTAGATGAAACGCAACCCGATTTAGATGATACACCTACTAGTCCTAATAATAACCCAACTGATGACCCTCCTGTAGTAACCCCTACATTTGATAGAAGACCTCCTAAATGGGCCGAACCATCTCTTGTTTGGCAACTTTTTTACTCAATTAAGAGAACAAAATAAAGCTAAGTGTAAAAATTGTGGGTCAGAGTTGGCGCATAAATATACCGGCAACCGTAGCAGTACGGGTAGTTTAACTAGGCACATAATGAAACACCCTTATGAAAAACAAAGATAATTGCAAATGAAAGCTGCGGAACAGGGGGCGGGCGGATCTAATCCGGTTGCAACTAGTGCTGGTTCAAACTTAGTACAATCGGGTATTAACACGGTTACCGGGGGTATTTTATACTACGATCCAAACAAGGATCGTGAAGAACTAGCAAAAATGATAACAGTTATGTGTTTACCATATAGCTTTCCTTCTAACCCCCATTTTATACAATATATTAGAAAAATTTATAATCCTACATATAAAGGATGGCATCGTGCTACCGTGAAGGCCGACATTTACAAGTATAAGCACGAATACGAACAGTATTTGCGATATCTATTTACCCATATAGATTGTCGCATTGCAATTACTACAGACATAGGTAGAAGTGCCAATGACTGTGATTATTTAACCGTCACTAGTCATTGGATAGACGAGGACTGGATAATGCAAAAACGCATTATCGCATATAGAATAATTAACTCACGCCACACTGGCAAATTTAGAGCTAGCACGTTAACAGACATTTCTAAATATTTTTGCATTACTGATAAAATAATGTCTGTTACTATGGACAACGCGTCTAGTAACACCCACGCAATAACTATGCTTACAACTACCCTAAATCCCTCTTTTTCTAATATTGTTCATGTTAGGTGCATTTGTCACATTTATCATTTAATTGTCGGGGACGGAATGAGCTTGTTAAACATAGAAATTGAAAAGGTAAA
>MCJB01050315.1:0-34886 GCA_002018475.1 Nicotiana obtusifolia
AAGTGTAATAGTGTCACATAAACTAGAGGTAAAAGAAGTATTAATGTTACTAAGATCATATTCATAAGTAAACTGAAAACTATATAAAATTATTATAAATCACAATAGTAAAGAATTGATAATACTTAATAAATATGTAAGCAAAAAAGATTGTAGTCGTAGGACATGCTCTTTGACTAATTCGCATATACATAGTAATAGTGTAGTATAAACTAGAAATTAGAGTAGAAAAAGTTCCAATGTTACTAAGATCATATTCATAAGTAAACACCAACCCTCTGCCCTAAATTTATTTTACATAGTACCATTTTTAATTTATGGAGAATTTAATTATTCAGCTCGTTTTATAAAAAGCAGGCACCACGTCGGCAGTGTTGTGAGGTTATCGACCCCAAAGATGATCGCTTCATACATATCAAAATTAGAGGTTGCAATAAGTGGGAATCAGTAACACCGCCGTTTTACGACAAGTACGGCGAATTTGCCTATTTTCAGATGGGCGTTCAACCATTGAATTGGACAAGAAGTTTACAATCGATGATATTTGGGAAAAGAAAATGAATGTGCTAACCAATTGTATCGCATTATTCACTACTTCATCCATCCCCTTTCTTTGTCATAGATTTAAGATTTTCGTTTGTAACTGAGTTGTTGCGAAATAAAAAAATTTCTACGAGTATAAGTAGAATGTTTGCAAATCATCAAGTTGGGGCCATATTATGAAAGTGATCGAGAGCTTCCTTAGTTCACAAGAACTACAATTTGTTCAAAAGCATTAAGTAATCAAGAGTAAAAATCGATAACCTAATATAATGAACTAAGACTCAAATACACTTGTAATCAGACAACTTGTAAGGGCCAACTCCTCACGTACTGCACTCCACATACTCAGCAAGATAACTGTTGAACTCTTCAAGAGTTAGATAGTTTAATTGTTCATTTTTGTCAAAGTACTATGCTTTGGATCTGTGTGAATGAATTTTTTGCAAGACAAAGGAAAACCATATATACTCACGCGTTATGAAAACCCTAAATATGGAAGGACTTTACAGATGATGTTTTTCCTCCATATTTGGCTGCACATCTGTTCTTCCACAGGTTCCAACATATGATGATTGGCAGTGTGTCTAAGACCAGATTCTGCACTTCATTTTCTCTTTTTTGCAGCCACCAGTTCATTAACTTCATTGTTAGGGACTGCCTGTGACTTTGAATCCCAACTGGTGCATTGAAGTTCTTCCAGATGATTTGAGCAAAATGACCTGAGTTAAGTATGTGCTCCACCGTTTCATTCCCTGCTTTGGTGCAACATACACATTTGTTAACACTTGGGGCTCCAAACCTAGCTACTCTGTCATCTGTGGACAGCTTGTTTCTCAATGCTCTCCATAGGCAAAAGGACCATTTGAAGGGTATTTTCTTATGCCAGGTCATCTTATTTGTAAGTAATACCTGGTTCCTTTCTCTCAATACAGTCCATGCCGATGCACAGGAGAATTCCCCCGGAAGCAGAAGGCTGGCATATTGGTGTGTCATTGATGTGGCGGTTATAATGGATTTTGACTTGGAGAACGTGTGAGATTATGGACAGGGGAGCTATTTGAGATGTTATTTGACTGAGTTTCTGAATATCCCATTGCCCATTAGTCCAGTATGCGAGACCTTGATATTGCCAGGCCTGCCTTGTCCTTGTCTGAAACTAGATAAGTGCCCAATACCTAACCAATTATCCCACTAGAAGCTGGAATTTCCTGAATGCAATCTCTATTGAACGGGATAGTCAGCAGTTTCTTTGTTGAGCATCATTCTTCTCCATGTCTGTGACTGTCTAGAGCCCTATTTTTTTGATCTGGGGTGTGATCTCTTACAGTATTTTGCCAATAAGAAATTTCTCCATAGTGTCAGTTTGGTCCTGAATCCCCACCATTATTTATATTCCATAGATTTACAAATCTCTGCTAGAGGTCTCAGTCCAATGCCCCCTTCTTCCAGTGGATATGATAGTGTGTGCCATGAAGCCCAATGGTATTTGTTCCTTTCTTTGTTCTTTCCCCAGAAGAAGTTAGCTGCCAGTTTCTCTATCTGTTTAAGGACAGATTTTGGAGGTGTGATTGCTGACAGCAAGTGAATAGGGAGTGATTACAGGACATGCTTGATTAAGGTCAATCTACCCCCATAAGATAATAACCTGCCATGCCAACCTCTTATCCTACTTAGCACTTTAGAAATGATACCATTGAAGTGCATAATCCTTTTCCTACCAGTGTATAGGGGACAACCTAAGTAGGTTAGAGGGGATTCCTTTTTGGTAAAGCCTGTGACCTGCTGAATTCTCCTGGTAGTATATTGGAAAACAGAGGGGACAGTCATAAAATGACTTTTGCTTTTGTTGATCTGCTGCCCAGTTATCTGCTCCATAATCTTGAAGGACCTTCATGATCTTCTTTAAAAAAGTTCTGCAGCCTGAGGTGAAGATGATCACATCATCTACAAAGCTCGGATGTGTGATTTGAGGTCCTCTCTTTTCCATATAGAAACCATTGAAGAACTGATCATGTGTGAGGTTGTTGAGCATCCTAGATAGTAATTCAGCTCCCAGAATGAAGAGTGAAGGGGCCAGAGGGTCCCTTTGTTTTAGACCTTTAGTGGAATGAAAGAAGCCAAATCTTGTGCCATTGACTATGACAGAGTACCAGTTGTTGGACATTGTTCGCCACACCATGTCAATGATTCATTCACTAAAACCCATTCTTCTTATCATTATACATGTAAAGGACCAAGATACTCTGTTATAAGCCTTTGCCATATCCAATTTGATCAATACATTAGCACATATGTTTGGCTTCTTGATTCCCTGGACAATCTCCTGTGCAAGCATAATATTCTCAGAAATACTTCTGCCTTTGATAAAGCCAGTCTGATTTGGGGAGATGATCTTGGGGAGAATAGGTGCAATTCTTTTATAAATAATCTTGGATATAATCTTATTGATGAAATTTCTCAGACTTATAGGTCTAAATTCTGACAAAGTGTTAGGGAATTCCACTTTAGGTATCAGCACCAAGTAGGCTTGTTTCATGTACCTAGGCATTGATTGACCACAGAAGAATGCGTTCACCACATTGAAGAGATCAAACTGGATGATATCCCAACAATCCTGAAAGAATTTTCCATTGAGGCCATCTAGACCTGCAGCACTGGATGGATTCATTGAGAAAACAGTGTTTTTGAGCTCCTCCATTGTAGGATCTTTGTTGAATTGATGATTATCTTCTTCTGTAACCAGTGTATGGATGCAAGATAGAAGATCTTCCCTGATGACTCCCCCAGGATCAGTGATCGGGTTATGGAAGTCACAGGCAGCTTCACTTATTGCTTCATCTCCATATATCCAGTCATTGTCTTTATTTTTGATTTTATGGATATACAACTTTCTTCTTCTGCCTCTGATTAGACTATGGAAGTATTTGGTGTTGGCATCTCCATCCTTAAACCATTGTAATTTTATTTTTTGCTTCAGGACAGCCTGTTCAATCTTCAGATGTTTGACATATTGAGCAGTGAGTTCATGGGCAATTGTTCTATCTGATTCTTTGTTTGAGTATGCCTAGGTCTCTTCTGCTTTTCTGACTTTCTCTTAAAATTCCTTGACTTTCTGGAAAATATCCACATATTCTTGTCTGGACCATTTGGATAATTCTTTGCAAAGTTCTTTTGTTTTTGGATGGAAATTCCACATTGTATTTCCAGTGACTGGTGTATTCTAGACTTGCTGTACCAGTGGCAAGAAGATTGCATTTTTTGTCCAGCAGTTTAGGAAATCAAAATACTTTGTGGCATTATCCTGTCTAACATTGATTTCCATGAGAAGAGGGGAATGATCTGATCCTGTAGATGCTAGATGTGTAATGGTAGTAGGAGGATGTGCAGCAAGCCAGTTATCATTAGCCAATCCCCTATCCAGTCTTTTCCAGACAATTGAACAGGGGCCTCTGCCATTAGACCAAGTGTATCTAGGTCCATAGTATCCAAGGTCAGTGAGTCCACAGTCCTTAATCATGCTCAGAAACTCTAGGCTTTTGTTGAGTTGGTATGGAATACCCCCTATCTTTTCTTCAATTGATGCAATAACATTGAAGTCCCCAATGACACACCATGGTACACTAGAGTTATGTGCTTTGATCCTTAGCTTGTCCCACAGTGGTCTCCTCAAACAAGGTTTGCATTTAGCATATATGACTGTGAGATGGAAAATTTCAGCAGCCTCAACATGCTTTAACTCAATTGTGACTTGCTGTTCATCATGGTCTGTGATAGTACCAGAGAAGTCCTTATCCCAGAAAATTCATATCTTGTCATTGATGTTGGAAGCTACATGATGCATAGATAGTGGGTTTTGGTATTGGTTGATATGTGAAGAGTCTAGGAATGGTTCAAGAATAGCTATGAGGGAGAGTTTATGGATTTGTTTTAGTGTTTTGAGTCCCTCAATGGCTCCAGAGGTTCTAATACCTCTGACATTCCATATAAGTGTACTGATCATTAAAACATGGGAGGGGGGTTGGAGTTTGGTGGGACTCTGTTCCTTCTAGCAGCCATGCTTCTTGTGTTCCTTGGTGATGGGTTATATGTTTTAGGAGATAATCCCTGGTTTTGAATGATATCATTTTGATGATGTTCCCCATTAATGGCTTCTGCAAGGAGATCACAATGTTGGTCCTCTTCTGTGGCATCACTGAGTCCAGCTTCTTCCTCAAAGCCTCCACTCATCTCATCCTTTGAAAGAATAGGTCTATATTCATCATGTTGTGAAGAATGTTTATTTAGAGGACATTCTTCTAGTGGAGCAGGTGCTAGAGCAATGTGTTTATTCAAATCCTTCTGAATGGTGCTATTTTCCTCATGCATGTCCTGCTCATTAGCGTGTAACAAAGGTTATGAAAGAGAGGGGTCTGACACAGGGTCTCTATATGTCTGCGATTTGTTGGCAGTATCAACATCAGGGTTCCATTTCAAGTTGGCAACTGAGATTTGGTATGGAGTAGTAGGGTCCTGAAGGTGCTGATCTGTTGTTCGTTCATTGATAGAGATTCCTGCAGATTGTTTTCTCATGGCTTTTCTCTTCTCCCGGCTTGGCTTATTGGATTTAGGGGATTGTATGCTGAAATCTGACAGTGCAGGGGCTTTCCCTTTTAGGAGTCTCCTTATAGCATCTTCTTGCTGATCAATTTGGTATTCATCTGAGCTGATTATATCACAAGTCTCTTCTACCATTGCAATAACTGTATGGGGCTCCGCAGTAACTGGTGCAGGGGCATTGAGGGGGGCTATCCTATGGTCAATCAATTGTGCTCTAGTACACTTATGCAAAATATGAGGAATCCCAACCCAAATAGGTACCCCATCTTCCAAAACACTAGTTTTCTCCTGACATTTCTCCATTCCTCCATCAACTTCATGAATAACAGGTATAAAAGGGGGGTCATGGGAATGGGATACAGTGTTGGTGCCTCCAGAGATATGAATGGAATTCAATATTTTAGGGGCTAGATGTAGAGGGTATACCTGACTGTGTAGTTCTGTTGGTTTCATGTGTGGGTGCAACAGCAACAGGCTGTGTTACAGTTTGCTTTGGTATGTACATCTGCTGTTGCTTCTTGCTGGCTTGGGAGTTACCTTTGAAGTGCTTCTTTTTCTGTGTTTGCCATTCATCTTGTGCTGGTGTATCTCCTGAGATTTGGTGTTATTTGCTCTTTTGGTGTTCCTCTGCTTTTTGGTTAATAGTCTGCTCTTTTGCTGCCTCATTTGCATTGTGGTGTTGGTGTCTGGTCTTTTGATTACCCCTGAGCTGATTGTCTTTGGTGTGACTTGAGGTTGTGATCTATGGTTCTTTCTCTGCAGCTGATGTTTCTTCCTTTCTTCTTTGATTTTCCTCCTCTTTTAGCTTGACTTGACAGGCTTGAAGTGAATGACCCTGATGTCTACAGTAGGTGCAATAATCAGGGAGATTATCATATTGGATCTGGAACCATTGACCTTCTCAATTGACATCCTCATCATATCCAAGCCAGACATGAGTAGACAGATCTTTGGTGAGATCAACCTGCATTTTGATCTTTGCAATACTACCTCTGATTTTTTGAAATAAAGCAAGGTCCAAGAACAGAGCTTTACCAATATGTGATAATAGTGGAGTCAATATCTCCATATAATAGAGACGTCATGGTAGTTCAGGGATGATTATCCATATAGGAACAATTGGTGTATCTTCATTAGGCTTGAATGCTGGGTTCCATGCTTCCAGTTTCATCATTTGACCCTGTATGTACATATATTGCTTGGTCCATACTGTGGCATGATCATACTCATTATCAAGGTCTATATATACAGTTCTGGCATTGAAATGAGCTATCTTGACACCTCCTCTGAGTTCAGTTTGAGCTATGAAGCTCTTTCTAGTTATCTCCATTCTAGGCATGGTGTTAAGAAATTTCCCTATCATTGTGAATTTGCATCTATCTGCAAACTTGACCTTGTAGTCCTCCCTCTTGAGTATCACTCTTGGTCTCCCTTGCTTTGAGGTAATAACAGGTGGGGTGAATTGAAGTGGGGTGATTTCTGCTTCGTGTCTAGCTCTCAATCTAGTGACATAGGACTGTGTGACAGTAGGGGGAGGAGGGGAATTACTGGATTGAGTCTTGGGTTTGGTGGAGGTGCTAGGTTCTTGAGGTTTGCTGATAACTGGTACTGCTTGAGGTGCTGGTGTGACTGCTTGAGGTGCTGGAGGCTTTGTGCCTTTCTTGGACTGTTTTTGCTTATCAAAGTTAGAGGAGATCTTGATGGGTACTTGAACTAAGGTTGATGGTCGTGTCTTAGTGTGCTTATCTGCATCAGAAATGACAATATCTGATTGCAGCAGCTGCTGTTGCTGAGCAGGTTGCGTTTCTTCTGTAGTATCCACTGGGCTAGCACCTTTACTAGTACTTGTAGAGGCGTGCATTGTGGGATTTGTTGTCATTGAAGCTACATGGGACAACAGGTGAGCCTTGTATAACTGCTGAGGTATCACACTAGCACTGTCAACCTGCTGCATTCTAGTGGGAGGGGAAGAAATTTGAGCCTTACCTTTTTGATGCAATTCTTGTATTTTTGCTTGACAACTAGTTTTCTTATGACCTTGAGATGATTGAGGAGTGACATGATAGCATAATTGAGATGCTATAGTGTCACTGGCATTTCGTCGAACATCTTGGGAGCTCGACATTATCAGATTCTCCTTTTGCAATGTTGTGGAAATTGATTGAACGAGAATTGGAATTGAGGAGGGGGAAACAATCTCCTAGACATCAGGAATCTTTTGGCATTGGTCTTGAGCCATTTGATTTAGCAGAACATCATGCTCGACCAACTGTTGCATTTCTGGGCAGTTCAGTTGGTCGGAGGTGTTGATTTCGATGGTGGAATCTTCCAAATTTTGGAGGGGAGGTCGGAATGAGGTTGGAGAAGAGACTCCTGCACTTGGAATGACTCGATTTGGCCGAGGAACAATCGAGGAATTGTTTGGAACTCCCAGGCGATTCTGCGCTACAGTAATCCTTCTGCTATTCTGCAAATCTGTATCAACTGGGATGTTGTTTTGAGGTGCTGTTTGTTGGAGATGATGCACACTGGCAAGATGAAGATTTTGGGACTAGTCTGGTGGTTTTCAATCGGACGATGATGGAGAATCGAGCATCTGAAATCGGCGACAGCACTATTCACTTCAGTCGCCTTGTACGGAGAGAGATTATGTTTTGGGTTGGGCCACTGGCAATTTTGTCTTTAACTAAGCTCAGAGAATGATTTGATAGCATTTAGCAACATAAAGCTTATGGCCACTGGGGCTACAACACAAGTACAAAGAAAGCAAAATCATATTATATTAATCTAATGATATTAGCCATCTCAGATACAGAGTGAGAAAATAATTTAAAACAACCATGAGATAGTACCAAATTAAGCTAGATGGCCCAAATTAAACAACATCAAAATCAAAGGTAGTTATGTATTACTTACAACTCAAAATAAAGGGAATCCAGAGGGTAGGCACAACTTTGAGTTGAAACCTAGACAAGAGAAGCACTGACGAGAAGCAGTTTCAGTGGTGTGAGGTGAGGGTCAAGGCCTTCAGGAGTGCAGCAATTTGCTGGGCATGAGCCTATTTATCTTTACTCACCTCCTCTCCGAGCTCATTTGTTTTCTTGCTTAGATCATCATTGTCCTCCCTTAGCTTCTTATTCTTCTCTAAGACCAGCTTCAATCTCTTAGAAAGTTCAGCTGTTTTGCTACTACCTAATAGGACTATGGTGCCACCAGTTCTAGACTTAAAATCTCCATATCCATATTGCTTCTGAGTCACGTTGTCCATCACATAATTGTGGTTTAAACTCAAAAAAGGTCATGTTGAGATTATTAAACAGTCCAATCAACAAGAACCTATATGGCATAGCATGGGAAGGCTTGGTTGCATCAGAAATCCTGTCCATATATTTAATCATTATTCCTGGCAGATTTATTA
The DNA here is from genome assembly GCA_002018475.1 of Nicotiana obtusifolia. Classification (NCBI taxonomy): domain Eukaryota; kingdom Viridiplantae; phylum Streptophyta; class Magnoliopsida; order Solanales; family Solanaceae; genus Nicotiana; species Nicotiana obtusifolia. The sequence goes on from MCJB01050315.1 coordinate 8,558, forward strand.
GTTTCCAAGTGTCTAACAACTCCATCATATCCATATCTAGCAAAGTTGTCTCAATCCTCCTTTCAGATCCTTGAAGCATACAAGAATTCACAAAGTAAAATAGAAGCCTATGAAAATGGGTCGTGTCAGTCTGGTACAATTTAGTGGGAATGTCTAATTCCAAGTTTTAAGAGAACTTTCTTGATAAATCAACTCTAGTGTCCACATTGTTATCAATGGCTGGTCACTTCTTCTTTAAATAGTTATCAAAGCCTTTGGAGAGAACATCCAACAGGAATCCCAGTGTTCATCATCAAATTCAGATCTAACCCTCCTACTAAACTTTTCATAATTTTACCAGCAAATTTAAAGTTCACACAAAACTCTACTACATAGCTAGTTTACAGACTGGAGGAAAAGACCTTACAAATAGGTGAGTCTATCCTTGCAACTCAATCTTCTCTGCTGATTTCTTTTCTCATTGTCTCCTCCCTTGGGTCTCATAAGTAGTTGCCTTTGAAGCTTTTGCAGCAGGCTTCCTCTTGGTAATTATCCTCTTTTTGACAAGTGAAACCATTTTCTCAACATCAATTTATATCAGTACTTCTTTAGGCACATCAGGTTTTTCGCCTTTCCTACTCTTTTCGACAGCTTTGGCCAACAACTCATCTTCTGCCTTTCTTTTACTCTTGGTGGGAGGTGTTCTGCTTGATGGAATAGCAGGTGCCTTAGTCTTTGATGCTTTGACAGATTTCCTTTTATTGAGTTAACTTTCATAGTGTCAACTTCTAGTTTCTTTTCTTTGCAACCTATGATAGAGATATATCATCTTTATCACTCTCAAAGTCTTAATCACCAGGGAAGGAAGCAAGTGAACTCCTTGGTTCTTCAATTGCTCCTTCATCAATGGGAGCAACATAGTCAGTTTCTAGATTTCCTAAGGGTGCATGACTTCATCCCTATGAGTCATAGAACCCTCAGACTCCTGACTCTCCTCCTCATCCTCTTCATTTGTCCCAGTGTCTTGTTTTTCATCTTTAGGATCTCCTTTTCATTGTCAGTTTCCTCTTCACTCTCACCTTAACCCTCTTCATGACTTTCACTTTCTTAATCCTTTTTAGTGTCTCACTTTTTCTCACCTTCATGTTCCCTTTCCCTCTCAACTTCATCCCCTTCTTTGTTATCACTTTCATCCTCTGTTCAATTGTAACTTTTTTCTACAAAATCAACCTTCTTATCACCAATATCCTTTTCTATTCCTTATTAAATTCATGTGTATCGTTTGTCGCTTCTACAATTGGTTCCCCCTCAATTGATGCCTTTTTTTTACAGGGGCTACGACATATTGTTCTTTACCTACTATTTCTAGTACATGTTCCACTACTGCTAATGGGGTACTTTCAATTACAAAATCTAATATTGGAGCTTAGTCGGAGTTACATGAGTTATCTGAGTAGTCTCAGTAGTAGGAGATTTCCCCCTGAATCTTTGAGCTTTTCTCATGAACGACTCCCTTCGCGGAATTTCTAGAAGAAGCCTTGGCACTTTTAGGCTTGGATGAGGACAATGGTGCAATAGGGGTAGATTTTAAGCCTCTCGATGAGGGAAGGTTTGGTAATGCATGAACGAGATAGAGAGGGTTTGGTAGCCATTGATGGCGATGAAGAGTCCTTGTCCATAGTTAAAGATAAATCCTCAGTTTTGTTGGGTTTTTCTGACTTGGTTTTCGCAGAAGAAGAGAGCTTGATGTTTTATATTTCCTTCGCCAGGGTTTGGCTTGACTTAGTCAGGATTTTTAGGGATGGACTCTCATTTGAATTTCATCAAATATTAGACTCCTCCTTACTTTAAGACTTAAAAGGATTTTGTTCAGATATTTTTGCAATAAAGGTTTTGTTAAAGTTGCTTGATTGTACCACTTTAAGCCTTTAATACAGTTTAAGATGGAGGCACATACCTGGACTAGGTTCTTTGCTTCCCATATAGTGAAGTTTCTTTTGTGCAGTGAGCTATCTTTGAGGCCCCATTATTTGGTCTAGTTGTTCTATTGGTGAGGACACATTCCTCATTCTAATCGTTCTATCAGTGGGGGCCATTCTTTGGTCTAGCAGTTCCATATATGAGAGCCTATTATTTGGTTTGGTGAATTTTATCTGTGCGCAAGTTGGTGTGTGAATTAGTAATCCGTCTATAAATTTGTTACACACGTTATATTTGTTAGAATATACTATTAATTATGCGGTTTGATTATAGTATTATATTTTTTTTTTGGAACAATTGTTTATTTATTTATTCAATTCAATGAAGTCTTAATTTGAATAGATCATTTGTTCATATGTGGCCCTTTACTTATATAGTAGACGATTTAGTGTATGGAGCTTTAGCTCATGCGCGAAAGATTAAATTATCGGTTCTTATAAGTTATAAAGTTAATGTTCACAATCAAAGATGAAACTGGGCAAAGTATCTTGATGATTGTAGCATAAGATTAAATTATAATCTATCTTGATTATGGGAATGGTTCAGTTCCAACTTCTTATGCTAGTACATTTTTGTTTATTGGACGGACCAAGTAGAGATAAGTATTTTTGTGCTGAATATATAAAACTACCTCTCTAGCTCATTGAATGTTCTTATACTCTTAATCTTGATATGATTGTTATGATCAATGTGCTTCGTTCATTATTTTGATTTATTAAAAGGTACAACTCAATTGCGAGTTAATATATTCCTGGTTAATTGGATAATGACAAAGTGCATTTGTGAAATAACAATTAGTTGATAGAATCCGTGTCTTGACCTTGAGATTGATGATACACTTTATGGATGCTTTGAAATTTGTTACACACGTTATATTCATTGACTGTGATTGTGGGCTGTATTATGGTCATTTATGTAGATCCTACTACTAGTACGATTGTTGGACACTTGTTGGTTCGAGGCTGTATTTTGTTTCAGTTTAGGTGAGCCATCCACCTCTATTCGTGATGGCATTATTTTGTTTTATTTCTTGTATGTATCTCGAGCTATGCCTAGACTTATTTAAGTTTTAGATGCTTTGTGGGATATTGGGTTGTACAGTTACTTTGGTTTGGCTTCTGCTGTTTGATAACATTATAATGAGATGGCAATTATTATGTAATTCGCTTAAGTGTTGCTAAGGTATCCATTGCGCTTGGAGGGTTTTTTTTAATTTATTTTTTGGACATTAACCCCTGCCTTATATATTATTTACCAAAAATCAGTATAATAAGGAGGAGGACATAAAACCTTAACTCCTAGAGTTCCTAGATAATCTAAATCAATTATGCTTGGAGGGTTTAGGTGTTCACTAAGTGCCAATCGCTGTCTTTCGAAATTGAGTTGTCACATTAGGCTCATCTCCCCCCACCCCCTTTACGTATAATATATAAAGTGGTGGACAAACAAACCAAAAAAAGAGAGGAAATTTTATCAATTAAATAAAACTTCTTCAATCGACTTATCTTATACAAAATTTGATGATGAAATATGAAAACAATAAGAAAATAAATAGAGTAATGTAATAGAGAGAGTAAGGTTCTACATTAGATTAATATAGAAAGGATTTGCACAATATCTAATATATTATAGTAGCCAAGAAATTGAGTGATTCCTTCTTTCTTCCTAACTTTGAAAGTACCGATAGATACTATCATAAGAAAAGAAGAGGTGGTCCGAATAGTGAATTTTTCAAAAACATGATCATAATGTATCATAATGCTTTTACTAATTTCCGTGGGCTCGGATACACCTCAAGATTACTTTGAACGTCTTATTAGGGTTTTAATTAGGCCGAATAAACATTCAAAATTTATGAAGTTGTACATCAATAAATTTTTTAGATCTGCACTAATGAAACTTGTAATCATAGTAAATCATTGTTAAAAGTACTAGAGCACCCACGACTTTAAAATTCTGAATCCGCCACTGTTCCTAGGTGAATATAAAACTGCCTTTTTGAGATCTGCATTTCAACGTTTGTCCACCGATTGTCTCTTCTTCTATGAAATATATTGCACCACAAAAATAATTTTACAACATCAATGTATTCGTACATTGTGAAAGGAAAAAAGAACTACTTCACTCTCTATTTTAATTAATTAGTTGCTTTGGATTTGAATTAAGCACACTCGTACATGTGAACCATATTCAGATAGAACCTTACCTCTTCATAAGACTGTTATTAAAATATTTGAAAACTCAAATTAAAACTCATCTAGGTAACTAATCCTCCCACTCAAGGGATATTTTTGTTATGTTATATCATATACACACTCAGTTTGGGACTGTGAGATTCAAAAGTCCTTTTGCGAAGATATATGAAATTATAACTATTTAAGAAAATAATTTAAGTTCTATGCACTGACGGTGTAAAAATATATTTATTCAATTAGGTCATTCACTAATTAGTTACAGTAATAACAAGCATTAATTGATAGTCTGGAAGGAATGGTAATTAAATTGCTATCTCAAGTTATAATTTACCGATAGTATCTTTTTTTTTTTTTATACTGTTAGTGCATAACCTAAATCCTTAAGAAAAAGAGTTTAACTAATATCAACCAGCGTCTTAAAAAATCAGTGAGATTAGAAGCGTACCACCAATTGAAGAAAGAAGCATAACAAGCTTCACTGTTTTAGAAAGATATTTTTTCCACTTAAAGAAAGCAGAGATATGAAGGGCTTTCTAATATTTATCTGCTTAGTCGCCTTCATATCTCTAATCTCCTATGCTTACTATGCTGCTGTGGTTACAAATAAACTAGTCGTAGAAAATATATGCAAAGAAGAAGAAGAAACAAACATATCCCACATTCTCTTTGGCATCGCAGGGTCGGCTAAAACATGGAACAATCGCTCGCGTTACTCTGAGCTCTGGCGGAGACCAAATGTAACGCGAGGGTTCGTGTGGCTCGATGAAAATCCCCAAGAAAACGAGCTGTGGCCGGATACTCTCCCACTCTATAGGGTTTCCCAAGATACTTCCACATTCAAATATACATGTTGGTTTGATGACAGGTCAGTTGTGAGGATTGCGAGGATTGTAAAGGAGAACTTTGAACTAGGTTTAAAGAATGTGAGGTGGTTCGTAATGGGAGATGATGATACAGTATCTTTTTCCTGAGAATTTAGCGACAGTTTTGGCTAAATATGATCACAACCAATTGTATTACATTGGTGGGAATTCTGAAAGTGTGTGGAGCAGAACGTAGTATGTTCCTACAGTATGGCTTACGGCGGCAGCGGCATTGCAATTAGTTATCATATGGCGGCGGAGCTCGTCAAGATTTTGGATGGTTGCATTAATCGTCACCATTACTTGTACGCTTCTGATCAGAGGATTGGTGGTTGTATGGCTGAAATTGGAGTTCCTCTCACAAATGACCCATTTTCATAGGCTTCTATTTTACTTTGTGAATTCTTGTATACTTCAAGGATATGAAAGGAGGCTTGAGACTACTTTGCTAGGTATAGATATGATGGAGTTGTTAGACACTAGAAAACCAATAAATCTTCCAGGAATAATGATAAATATATGGACAGGATTTCTGATGCAACCAAGCCTTCCCATGCTATGCCATATAGATTCTTGTTGATTGGACTGTTTAACAAGCTCAACATAACCTTTTTTTAATTTAAATATGGAAACCACAATTATGTGATAGACAATGTGACTCAGAAGCAATGTGGATATGGAGATTTTAAGTCTAGAACCGGTGGCACCATAGTCCTATTAGGTAGTAGCAAAACAGCTGAACTTTCTAAGAGATTGGAGCTGGTCTTAGAGAAGAATAAGAAGCTAAGGGAGGACAAAGATGATCTAAGCAAGGAAACAAAAGAGCTCAGAGAGGAGGTGAGTAAAGATAAAGAGGCTCATGCCCAGCAAATTGCTGCACTCCTGAAGGCCTTGACCCTCACTTCACACCACTGAAACTACTTCTTGTCAGTGCTTCTCTTGTCTAAGTTCATTATATTAGGTTATCGATTTCTATTCTTGATTACTTAATGCTTTTGAACAAATTGTAGTTCTTGTGAACTCAGGAAGCACTGTTAGGATCGATTCACTCAAACACTCTGAATTGATGAAGAAGATGAAGAAATCTTGAAAAGAGAAAAATTGAGAGAGAGAAAAACGTGAGAGACTTATTTCGTGGTAACACCCCGTTAGGTTAAACTTCGGCGGCGTACTATATATATTAATAATTTAGGGTATTTACAATCATAAAGAATAAAAGGAGAATAAACATTAATATATGACAGTACATCACATATTAATCAGACTCCACACCTAACAATTCTCCCGATCACTTTCATAATATGGCCCCAACTTGATGATTTGAAAACATTCTACTAATTACTCAGTTACAAACAAAAATCTTAAATCTATGACAATGAAAAGGGATGGAAGAAGTAGTTAATAATGCGATACAATTGGTTAGCACATTCATTTTCTTTTCCCAAATATCATCGATTGTAAACTTCTTGTCCAATTCAATGGTTGAACGCCCATTTGAAAATAGGCAAATTCTCCGTACTTGTCGTAAAATGGCGGCGTTGTTGATTCCCACTTATTGCAACCTCTAATTATGATATTTATGAAGCGATCATCTTTGGGGTCGATAACCTCACAACACTGCCGACGTGGTGCCTGCTTTTTATAAAACGAGCTGAATAATTAAATTCTCCATAAATTAAAAATATTACTATGTAAAAAATAACTTTAGGGCAGAGGGTTCGTGTTTACTTGTGAATATGATCTTAGTAACATTTGGAACTTTTTCTACTCTAATCTCTCGTTTATACTACACTATTACTATGTATATGCAAATTAGTCAAAGAGCATGTCCTACCCCTTCGATCTCCGCTATACGGTTAATACCGATCTCTGTACGGTCTTAGTTCATGATTGACGACTCTCTTAGACCAGTCATTAGTTTTGATGGGATAAACGGACTTGGAGAGGACCCCGAGCTGATCGTCCTTGATTCTGATTTTTGATTGGTACATCCTAAGGACGTCGGCCCAAGTTACCGTCAGGTATTCTATTAAATTCTGTTTCAACTTCTGTGAAGCCAAGAAGCCCCCTATAGCATGTCCTACGACTACAATCTTTTTTGTTTAAATATTTATTAAGTATTTTGAATTATTTACTATTGTGACTTATAATATTTTTTATATAGTTTTCAAATATACAAATTTAACTTTTAAAAACTTGGTAAGTCTACTTCCGAGTAATTTGGCCCTAATCATACTCCGAGTTCTGTCACATAAAATAAATCAGAGGGAGTAAGAAAGATATCATTAAAATAAATTAGAAAGTTAATTACCTGTCTCCATACTTGGGGAGATAGAATTGGAGCAGTGACCTTAACCTTATCAACTGCTAGTGCTGCTTTATAACGTTGGTTCTCGCATTGCTTGTAATTTGAATCAACATTAATCCTATTATAACATGTCAAGGTTTCACCATTGCCAATGTCAGTAGCTTGATCCAAGTAGTACTCTATTGGCATCTTACACTGTTGTAAATAGTTTGGCCGAGTACTGAATGTGAATGGTCCGTCCATTCCTCTAAGCGTCTTGAATGTCTGCATTGGCATCTCCAATTCCCTTGCATTCATCAGCCATGGATATAACTGAACTGAGTATCCCCAAGACACTGACAATGACCAGTTTCTCTTTAGATCATAGCACAAACTATGTTGCAACGTCCGACTTGGGTCCTTGTTGTAAGCCTTAATCACCTTCTTCATTGACTCAACTTGGCTCATAAATGGAATTAGAGGATCTACTATGTTCAAATGGTGCAGTGAAACCAGTGGCGCCACGGGATGTGCTGCAAAAAACCCTCGTGCGCTTCCTTGTATATCCATCTTAAGATAAACGCGTTAAATAAATCTTTTATTCTTTTCCATATTGAAAAAAACATATACTCCCTCCCCAACTTATGTGATGGATTTCGAGAGTCAAACGAATTATTTTTTTATCGCAACTTTTTATATACTTTTGAATATTTTGAATTATTAAGTTATTTATTACATATACTATTACGTTGCTTCCAAATATGTCAATTTTATTTTGAAATACTTGAAAATTCTATGTCCAAATACATTGTTAAAATTAAAAAGTTTGAATCTTGAAAAGCAAAACGTGTCACATAAATTGGGATAAAAGGGGTAGTACCTTTTTAATACCAAAATTTATCATAAAACTACAAAAAAAAAATAGAATGAAAAAATATTTGAAAAATGTTTGATAAAATAATCAAATAAAAATCATTTTTAACTCTACAAATAATAATATTATCAAATAAGATGTGCCAGAAAAAAAAATGAATACACATAAATTAGCAATTTCAAAAATTACCCTACTGTTATATAAAATCTATTTATATATTATACCTGATGAAAACCAAGTTCATTCGTGAGAGGAACTCCAATCTCAGACATACAGGCAGCGATCTTCTGATCAGAACCGAACAAGTAATGGTAGCGATTAATGCAACCATCTAAAATCTTCACGAGCACCGCTGCTAGAGGATAACTAATTGCGAAGCCGCCGCCGCCGCAACCGATACCGTTGGAAAATAGTACGTCCAGATCCACACTGTAGGAACCCCCACCAATGTAATACATTTGGTTGTGATCATACTTAGCTAAAACTGTCACTAAATTCGCTGTAAAAAATAATGTATCATCATCTCCCATTACGAACCACCTCACATTCTTTAAACCTAGTTCAAAGTTCTCCTTTACAACCCTCGCAATCCTCACAACTGACCTGTCACCAAACCAACATGTATGTTTGAATGTGGAAGTATCTTGGGAAAGCCTATAGGGTGGGAAAGTATCCGGCCACGGCTCGTTTTCTTGGGGATTTTCATCGAGCCACACGAACCCTCGCGTTACATTTGATCTCCACCAGAGCTCAGAGTAACGCGAGCGATTGTTCCATGTTTTAGCGGACCCTGCGAGGCCAAAGAGAATGTGGGATATGTTTGTTTCTTCTTCTTCTTCTTTAATGACATATTTTTCTTTGCAATTTGTAACAAGAGCAGCACTATAAGCATTTCTGTTGGAGATATGAGCAGTAAAGGAGATTAGAGAAATGGAAGCAACTAAGCAGATAATAATTAGAAAGGCCTTCATAAAAATGGCCCAAAAATTAGGGACTAATTTGGGGTCATTAGGTAGTTTTAATGGAACTTGAATGGATGAAGAAGATTGTGAAGAAGATTGTGATGGCTGAGACATCGATCCCCTTCAATCTCTGTACCTTTCTAATCTCACTGACTTCTTATGGCGACATGGCGTTGGTTGATATTAGTTAAACTCTTTTTCTTAAGGATTATGGCATGCATAGTGGTAGCAAAGTGAATAAAAAAACAACAGTCATCCATATATGCGCAGTGGTAGTAAAGACTCAAACTGGGGTTCCTCAAGTTTGGGAGATAGTGAATTCTCCCAAAGTGATCATATTCAAGAAGCGATGGATAATATGGATATCTATATTATCCGCCGGTTAATCCATTTTCTATCTCTATTAAATATGCGTCGGGTTGGATAATTTAGTCATTTTTGCATTACCCGTTTTTTACCCGTCCATATCAATCCGACCCGCCAATTTGCGGCCCCTAGTTGTGTACTAACATTGTAATTATTTTACCGGATTATCAATTAATATTTATTACGAGATTTTATTGTAACTAATTAATGAGTGATCTGGTTAGATAATTCATCAATGCATAGAACTTAAATATCTTTGTAAAAGGACTTTTGAATCTCGCGATCTTAAACTAAATGTGTATATAACATAATATAACAAAAATATCCAATGAGTGGGAGGATTAGTTACCTAGATGAGTTTTAATCTGAGTTTTCCGATATTTTAATCACGTCTTATGGAGAGGTAAGGTTGTATTTCATCTTCGTATCGTTATCCACCTCCAATACGTAAAGTTAAAGCAAACCTGAAATAAAATTATTCTTTTCGTTTCACAGTGTACGAATACATTGTTGTTGTAAAATTATTTGTGTGGTGCAATATATTTTACAGAGGAAGAGACAATCGGTGGACAAACGTTGAAATGCAGATCTCAAAAAGGCATTTTCATATGATGTATTCTATCCATTGCGAAACTTTTCTCTTTGAAATAGTTAAATATAATAAACTAGACAATGGTTGTACAAGAGATAGATTTTAATTTTCAATGTTATGGTATGATAAAACTTCGATGATAAGTTTCATTAGTAAAAAAGTTGAAGTGCAGATCTCAGGATGATTTTGATTTTTCGTGTGCTAATATCTATGTCATTTTCATGAATTGGGCGACGGATACCTGAAATATTGTGGGTCCATCATAAACGACATGAACAATAGTCATTGCTTCGCCGTGACTGTTCCTCATTTTTTGACATTTTAGGGTCATAAAAGAGAAATTCAGGATAATTTTTGATTTTTCTTGTTCTGATGTCCATGTCATCTTCATCATTTCGGGCGATGAGCTCTGAGTCACTTACAATTTTGTAGGCCCATCAGAAACGGCCTAATGAATAATGGTCTTCGCTTCACCATGAGTGTACCTCATTTTTGGACCTTTCAGGGCCATAAAACTATTCAAGACGATTTCAAACTTCTCGTGTGCTAATGTCCACACCATCTTCATGAATTCGAGCGATGTGCTCTGAATCGCATAAAAATCTTATGGGCCCATCTGAAATGACCTAATGAACAATAGTCATTGTTTCGCGAAGTTTGTTCTTTATTTTTTGGCATTTTAGGGCCAAAAATAGGAATTCAAGATGAATTCTGATTTTTGTATGCTAATGTCCATGTCATCTTCATGAATTCGAGCGACAGTCTCCGTTTTGCCTAAAATTTTGTAGGCCCATCACAAACGGCCTAGTGAACTATAGTCATTGCACTGCATAGTTGTTCCTCATTTTGTTGCATTTTAGGGCTATAAAATAGGATATCGGGATGATTTTTGATTTTATTGGGGGCTAATGTCCGCGCCATCTTCATGAATTGAGGCGATGGGCTCCAAATCGCCTAAACTTTTGTGGGTCCATCAGCAACGACCTAATGAACAATAGTCATTGTTTCGTCGTGGCGGTTCCACATTTTTTGCGTTTTAGGGCCATATAATAAGAATTCATGATGATTTCCAAGTTTTCGTGTGCTAATCTCCACGTCATCTTCATGAATTCAAGCGATGGGCTCCGAATCGCCCAAAATATTTTGGGCACTTCAAAAACAATTTAATAAACAATAGTCATTGCTTTGTCATGATCATTTCTCATTTATTGGAATTTTAGGGATATAAAACAGGAATTCAGGACGATTTCCGATTTTTTATGTGCTAAAGTCCATACCATCTTAAAAAATTCAGGTAACGGACTTTGAATCGTCTGAAATTTTGTGGACCCGTCAGAAACGACCGAATGAACAACAGTCATTGCTTGTCATGATCGTTCCTCATTTTTTGGCATGTTAGGGCGATAAAACAAGAATTCAGAATGATTTCTAATTTTTCGTCTACTAATGTCCACGCCATCTTCATTATTGATTTTCCATGATAGTTCCTATTTTTTGGTGATTTAGGATCATAAAATAAAATTTCACTTTGATTTTCAATTTTTCGTGTGCTAATGTCCATGCCATCTTCATGAGTTCGAGCGACGAGCTCCGAATCGCTTAAAATTTTGTTGAACTATAAAAAATGACCTAATAAATAATAGCCATTGCTTTTCCATGAGCGTTTCTCATTTTTCGGTGTTTAGGGCCATAAAATAGGAATTCAGGACGATTTTTAATTTTTCGTGTTTTAATGTCCACGCTATCTTCATTAATTCGGGCGACGGGCTCCGAATCGCCTAAATTTTTTTGAGCCTATCAAAAATGACCTAATGAACAGCACACATTGCTTTGCCGTGACCATTCCTCTTTTATAACATTTTAGAGCCATAAAATTAAAATTCTGAACAATTTTCGAATTTTCATGTGCTAATGCCTACCCATCTTCATGAATTCGAGTGACGGGCTTGAATCACCTAAAATTTTGTGGGCCTATTATAAACAACCTAATAAATAATAGTCAATTATTCGCCATAATCGTTCCTCACATTTGGTGTTTTAGGGCCACAAAATAGGAATTCAGGACGATTTCTTATTTTTCGTGTGCTAATGCCCACGACATCTTTCTTGAATTCGGGTGACGGGCTCCAACGCCTAAAATTTGTGGGCTCATCAGAAACGACTTAGTGAACAATAGTTATTGCTTCGGCATTGTCATTTGTCATTTTTTGGCGTTTTAGGTCTATAAAAAAGGAATTCTGAACTATTTTCAATCTTTCTTGTCCTAATGTCCGAGCCATCTTCATGAATTCGGCCAGTAGAATCTGAATCGCCTAGAATTTTGTGGGCCCATCAGAAACGACATAATGAATAATATTCATTGCTTCGTCGTGGTTGTTTCTTTTTCTTCTTGCTTTTTTTTTTAATCTTTTAGGGCCACAAAACAAGAATTCAAGACAATTTAAAATTTTTCGTATGCTTTAGTCCACGCCATCTTCATGAATTCAGGTGATGAGCTCTGAATTGTCGAAAATTTTGTGGGCCATCAGAAATGAACTACTGCATAATAGTCATTGCTTCTCCATGAATGTTCCTCGTTTTTGGTATTTTAGGGCCATAAAATAGGGATTTAAGAGGATTTCTAATTTTTCGTGTGTTAATATCCACGTCATCTTCATGAATTCGGGCGACGGACTTTGAATCGCATAAAATTTTACGGGCCCTTCAAAAATGACCTAATGAACTTTAGGCATAGCTTGCCATGACCATTCCCCGTTTTTGGAATTTTAGGGCCATAGAATAGGGATTTAAGACGATTTTTAATTTTTCGTGTGTTAATGTCCACGTCATCTTCATGAATTTGGGCGACGGACCTTGAATGTTTTCAGTTTTCATGTGCTATTGTCCACACCATCTTCAGGAATTCGGGCGACGGGTCTCGAATCGCCCAAAAATTTGTTGGCCCATTTGAAATGACCTAATGAAAAATATTCATTGTTTCACCGTGACTATTAATCATTTTCTGGCATTTTAGGACTAGAAAACAGAAATTCAGGACGATTTCTAATTTTTAGTGTGCTTTAGTCCACGCCATCTTCGTGAATTCGAGCGATGGGCTCCAAATTACCTCAAATTTTGTGGGGCCATCAGAAATGACATAATGAACAATAATCATTGCTTCTCCATGAGCTTTCCTAATTTTTGGAATTTTAGGGAAATAACATGAATGCAAGACGATTTTTAATTTTTTGTGCGCTTATATCCATGCCATTCTCGTGAATTGGGGCTAAGGGCTCCAAATCGCCTAAAATTTTATGGGCCTATCATAACCGATTTAACAAACAGTAGTCATTGCTTTTCCATGACTGTTCCTCTTTTTTGTGTTTTAAGGCCATAAAATAGGAATTCAAGATGATTTCTAATTTTTTGTATGTTAATGTCTAAGCCATCTTTATAAATAGTCATGGTGAATGCTTTGTCATGACTTTTTGCGCCTCAGTTTAGGGCCATAAAATAGGAATTCAGGACGAATTCTGATTTTTCTTATGCTAATATCCACGACATCTTCATGAATTCGGGGGACGGGCTCCGAATCACCTAAAATTTTGTGGATCCATCAGAATGACCTAATGAATAATTGTCATTGTTTCTCTGTGTCTGTTCCTCTTTTTTCTTTTTCTTTTTTTCATTTTAGGGCTATAAAATAGGAATTTAGAATGATTTTTAATTTTTCATGTGCTTTAATCCACGTCACGTTCATAAATTCGAGCGACGGGCTCTAAATCGCCTAAAATCTTGTGGGTCCATCAAAAACGACCTAATGAAGAGTATTTGTTGCTTCTACATGAATGTTCCTCAGTTTTTGGCATTTTAGGGCCATATAATAGGAATTCAGGATGATTTTCAATTTTTCGTATGCTAATGTCCATTCCATCTTCATGAATTTGGCTGACAGGCTTCGAATTGCCTAAAATTTTGCCAGCCCATCAGAAATGGCCAAATGAAGAATATTCATTGCTTCTCTATGAATGTTCCTCGTTTTTCGACGTCTTATGGCCATAAAATAGGAATTCAAGATGATTTCTAATTTTTTGAGTGCTACTGTCCACGCCATCTTCATAAATTCGAGCGACGAGCACCGAATCGCCTAAAATTTTGTGGGCCCATCAAAAATGACCTAATAAACAATATTCATTGTTTCACCATGAATATTCCTCGTCTTTAGCCTTTTAGGGTCATAAAATAGAATTTCAAGATGATTTCTAATTTTTCGTGTGCTAAAATGTCCACGTTATCTTCATGAATTCGGGCGATGGGTTTTGAATCGCCTAGTATTTTGTGGGGCCATCATAAATGACCTAATGAACAATAGTCATTGCTTCTACATGATCATTGCTCATTTTTTGGCATTTCAGGGTCATAAAATAGGAATTCAGAATGATTTCTAATTTTTCGTCCGCTAATGTCCACCCCATCTTCATGAATTCGGGCGACGGGCTTCGGATCGCCTAAAAATTTTGTTGTCCCATTAGAAGGAACCTAATGAAAAATAATCATTGTTTCGCCAAGATTGTTCCTCAGTTATTGGCATTTTAGGTTATAACACAGGAATGCAGGACGATTTTCAATTTTTTGTATGCTAATATCCACGCCATCTTCATGAATTTGGGCGAGGGGCTTCGAATCGCATGAAAGATTTTGGTCCTACCACATACAACCTAATGAACAATAATCATTGCTTCTCCTCATTTTAGACGTTTTCGGGCCATAAAATAGGAATTCAGGATGATTTCTAAATTTTTGTGTGCCAATGCCCGCGCAATCCTCATGAATTCGGGCGACGGGATGAGAAGAGCCTAAAATTTTATGCGTCCATTAAAAATGACCTAATGAACTATAGTCATTGCATCGACATGACCCCTCCTCATTCTTTGGCATTTTAGGTCTACAAAACAGAAATTCAGGACGATTTTCAGTTTTTCGTGTGCTAATTGTCCACACCATCTTCATGAATTCAGGCGACGAGCTCCAAATCCTCTAAAATTTAATGGGCCCATCAGAACGAACTAATGAACAATAGGCATTGCTTCAATGTGATTGTTCCTCATTTTTAGCATTTTAGGGTCATAAAACATGAATTCAGTATGATTTTTAATTTTTCGTGTGCTTTAGTCCATGCGATCTTCATGAATTCATGCGACGGGCTCTGAATCGTATAAAATTTTGTGGGCCCATCGGAAACGACCTAATGAACTATATTCAAGATTGTCTATGAACGTTCCTTATTTTTTTGGCCTTTTAGTGCCGTAAAACAGGAATTCAAGACAATTTCTAGGTTTTTGTGTGCTAATGTCCATGCTATCTTCATGAATTCCAGCGACGGGCTCCAAATCTCCTTAACTTTTGTGCGCATATCAGAAACGGCCTAAATACTCATGGAAATTGCTTCTCCATGACTTTTTGCGCTTTTGGCAGTTTATGGCCATAAAACAGGATTTTAGGACAAATTCTATTTTTTCTTGTGGTAATATCTACGCCATCTTCATGAATTCGAGCGATGGGCTTCGAATCACCGGAAATTTGATGGACCCATAAAAATGACCTAATGAATAATAGTCATTGCTTCGCTGTGCCTGTTCCTTATTTACTTATGTTTTAGGCTATAAAATAAAATTTTGGGATGATTTTTTAATTTTTCTTGTGCTTTAGTCCATGCCAACTTTATAAATTCGAGTGACGGGCTCTGAATGGCCTAAAATTTTGTAGGCCCATCGGAAACGACCTAATGAATGTTCCTTGTTTTTTGGCATTTTAGAGCCATAAAAAGGAATTCAGGACGATTTCCATTTTTTTTGTGCTAATGTTCACGCCAACATGAATTTGCGTGACGGGTTTCGAATTGCCTAAAATTTTGTCGACCCATTAGAAATAGCCTAATGAAAAATATTCATTGTTTCTCCATGAATGTTGCTCATTTTTTGACGTTTTACCGTCATAAAATAGGAATTCAGGACGATTTCGAATTTTTCAAGTGTTGATATCCACATCATCTTCATAAATTCAGGCAACAGGCTCCGACTCGCCTAAAATTTTGTGATCTCATCAAAACAACCTAACGAACAATATTCATTGAGTCACCATGAATGTTTCTCGTTTTTTTAGCCTTTTAGGGTCATAAAACAGGAATTTAGACGATTTCTAATTTTTCGTGGGCTAATGTCCATGCTATCTTCATGAATTCGAGCAATTGGCTCTGAATTGCCTAATAAATTGTGGGCCCATCAGAAATGATCTAATGAATAATAATCATTGCTTCGTCATGATCGTTGCTTGTTTTTTGGCATTTCAGGGTCATAAAATAGTTGCTTAGAACGATTTCCAATTGTTCATGCGCTAATATCCACCCCATCTTCATGAATTCGGGCGACGTACTCCGAATCGGCTAAAAATTTGCCGGCCAATCAGAAGTGACCTAATAAAAAATGGTCAATAATTCGCCTTGATTATTCCTCATTTTTTGGTTTTTTAGGTTATAAAATAGGAATTCATGATGAAATTGAGTTTTCGTGTGCAAATATCCACGCCATCTTCATGAATTCGGGTGACAGGCTCCGAATCTCCTAATATTTTGTGGGCCAATCTGAAATGACATACTGAATAATAGTCGTTGATTTGCCATGACTGTTCCTCATTTTTTTCATTTTAGGACCATAATATAGGGATTCAAGACGATTTTTAATTTTTCGTATGCTAATGTCCATGCCATCTTCATGAAATCGGCCAATGCGTTCCGAATCGCATAAAATTATATTGACCCATCAAAAGCTACCTAATGAACAATAGTCATTGCTTCTCCATGACCGTTCCTCATTTTTTTGGCTTTTATGGTCATAAACTAGGAATTCAGGATGATTTCCAATTTTTCGTGTGCTAGTGTCCATGCCATTTTGATGGTAGGCTGGAAACTTATGTTTTAACCGTGTTTTGCACTCTATTTACTGCACATTACGTGCGTTTGAGCTTAATGATAGTGATTTCACTTATTACGTGTTTTATGCCTTGCAAGAAATGATTTTGATCTATTAAGATAATTTAGAGCTAAATCGAATAAGTTGGAGCTTTGAAGTTTGAGTAAACGCCCATGAAATTAAACCAGGATCGCGTTTGGGGGTCGAGGACCAAGTCTAGATATCAAAAATTGAAGAAACCAATTTGCTCTAGAAAATCAACATTGCTGCACTGCATGGAGCGACGTGGCTGTGTAAATTATTGTTGCGTGTCAAAAACTGCTCTCTAAACTTCCCCAATACCACGGCGCATGGAACAGCGTGGGGCGCAACGCGCCTGTACAAATTTCTTAGAGTGTTTTTCTGTTTCAGCTTGGAAAGGTTAGTTCCGCCAGGTCCCTCTCGTACATGGTATAAATATACCAAAAAATAAGTTTTTGAAGGGACTTTTGACCTACGGAAGATTGGAGGAGCATTGGAGACTCAAAGCACAAGGATTCATTATTCTTTTCTCAACTCAACACCCGAGTTTGGATTGAATTCGTATTTTCTTATTATTCAACTTTATTTGTGATGACTTTTCTCCATGATTATGGAGTAGTTTACTTTAGGGTTTAATGGATATGGTGTTGGATTGAGATTTGTCGATTTTAACTCTAGTTCTTTGCATGAATTCGTTTATGGAGCTTTGAATTGATTGCAATTTTGTTCACCGAATTATTTAATCGAAAGAGAAATATTTAGGTGATTATCGTTGCATCATTTCGTTTGGTTTAGTTCAGTGATTCTCTTAAGTAATGGAAAGAGCTTGTTGAATTGTTGACTAAATCAAGTTAGCAGAATATTGGAGAGACGCTTTCCTAAAGACTAGTCCACTAATGCGCTATTGCATATTTTCACAATGCTTTATATTAGTTCACCTCTTAAAGTTAAGATTTAATCAAGAGAGGAGTTTTGGCTACACGTCTGAACTAATCATCGAGTGAATTCGTGAGAATCATTAGAACATTAGAACGATTTGAATTAGAGTTAGATCCCGAATAGCTATGTTGCACCTATCCTGTCACGACCCTTATTTCTCATATAGATTATTTCGATGTTACTCAACTCTTGTCTTTATGTGTTGAATTTCTTATTGCTTTAATTTTAATAGTTAATTTTAGTTCATAATCACTCCAATCAAAATGTTAATCATACTGAATAGCACTTAAGCCAGAAATTACTTGAACATTGTTTAAATCCAATCCATATAGAGATGATAATTATGCTATACTATATTTGGCTAGCGAGCATCAATTTCGTATTGTGTTTTGCGCTTGTCAAATTTTCATGAATTCGGGCGACGGACTACAAATTGCCTAAAATTTTTTTGGCCTATCAGAAACTACCTAATCAACAATATTCATCACTTCACCATGAGTTTTCCTCAGTTTTTGGCATTATAGGGGCGTAAAAGAGAATTTCAGTATGATTTTTAATTTTCCGTGTGCTAATGTTCATGCCAACTTCATGAATTCGGGCGATGGACACTGAATCACATAAAATTTTGTGATCCTATTAGAAACGACCTAATAAATAATAATCATAGCTTCCCCATGATCGTTACTTACTTTTTTGTATTTTAGGGCCATAAAATTGGAATCTAAGATGATTTTTAATTTTTCGTGTGCTAATGTCCATGCCATCTTCATGAATTCGGGCGACGGGCTCCAATAGCCTAAAATTTTATGGCCCATCAAAAACGAGTCATTATTTCGCCATGACCGTTCCTCATTTTTTGGCGTTTTAGGACCATCAAATAGAAATTAAAGACGATTTTAATTTTTTCGTGTGCTAGTGTCTACGCCATCTTCAAAATTCGGTTGACGGGTTTCGAATTGCCAAAATTTTTTTGGGCCCATCAGAAATGACCTAATGAGCAATATTCATTACTTATCCATTAATGTTCCTCCTTTTTTCACATTTAAGGTCTGTAAAACAAAAATTCAGGACGATATTCAATTTTTCGTATGCTTTAGCCCACGCCATCTTCATAAATTCAAGCGATGGGCTCCGAATCACCTAAAATTTTGTGGGGCCATCAGAAGCGACCTAATGAACAATAGTCATTTCTTCACATGATCGTTCCTCATTTTTTAGCATTTTAGGTCTATAAAATAGGAATTCAGGACTATATTCAATCTATCTTGTGCTAACGTCCGCGCCATCCTAATGAATTCTGTCTGTTGTGATAGCACCTATCATGATACTAGCCAAGCCGACAACTCATACATACCAACACTTTCAAATTAAAAATATGCTAAAATAGATTTAAATAAGTGAAAATCTCATAAAACTGGATGAAAACGTCGCAACTAAATATAGAAGTTCCTAAAACTCGAGTGTCACTGAGAACATGAGCATCTATACAAATACACAGTCTGATACACTGTTTAAGAAAGTAGAACTGAATAAGTAAAACTGAAGGGTAGGGGAGGAGAGTCAAGGTCTGCGGACGCTAAGGCTGCTACCTCGATAATCTCTGAACGACCGAAAACTCTGAGAATCAGCAACCATCGTGTCAGGAAACACTTGGATATGCACACGAAATGTAGGGTGTAGTGTGAGTACAACCAACTCAGTAAGTAACAAGTCTAATTTTTGGGCTGAAAGAGGTGACGAGCTTCACAGATACAGTCCAATTACAGAAATACAGTACAGAAATGTAGGCATGCTTTCAAGTTCAATGGTTAAAGTTCAAATAGGTAAGAAATGTCAAGTGTAACTGAAATGAGAAATAATACATCTCTATATCTATATGCCAGCTATGTATGCCAACCGTAATAAAAAACAGTGATGAAATCCTGTGCATACTCTTAGAGTATCAATCACTTCGTCCTCACAGTCACTCCATCCTCACAATCACATCAGTCCTCTCAATCGCTCGGCACTCGCTCTTGGCACTCGCACTCGCACTCAGTAGGTTCTTGCATTCACTGTGGATGTGCAGACTCCGGAGGGGCAGATCCAGCCCAAGCGCTTATAATAAGCCAATTATGGCGTGAATCAATAAAGCATGCTGCAGTGTGTAGCCCGATCCCATCAATATCCTCACAATCAGGCCCTCGGCCTCACTTAGTCATCAATCTCTCCAGTCTCTTGGGCTCACAAGAATCATAATAATCAGCCCAAACAATGATGATATGATGTGTCAATAAATGACAACACAGACTGAGATATGATATGCAAATAATAGCTGTGACGGAGTACATAATTGCAAATTCAGCAAATAATTCAACATGCAACACGACCTCTGTGGGTCCCAACAGTACCAACATGTAGCCTAAGCATGATTTCTAACATGACTCGCAGCTCAATTTCTCTAACACATGGAGAATATACGGGCAACAACAAGATTATTCAACTATACAGCTCCACAGAATCAACCAAGTCACAATTCCTACGGTGCATGCCCACACGACCGTCACTTAGTATGTGCATCACCTCAACACCAATCACATAACACGTAATTCAGGGTTTATACCCTCTAAATAGAGTTTAGAAGTGTTACTTACCTCAAATTGTGCAAAACTCTACTCCAACAAGCCTTTGCCTCGTGAATCGACCTCCAAATGCCTCGAATCTAGCCACAAACAATTCGATACAATCAACTAAAGCTATAAGAATAAATTCCATACGAAAATGTTAAATTCTAAATCAAAAGTCAACCCCTGGGCCCACATCTCGGAATCTGATGAAAGTTATAAAACCCGAACACCCATTCAACCACGAGTCCAACCATACTAAAATTACTCAAATCCGATACTAAAGACTCGCTCAAATCCCCAAAATTCGGCCTAAGAAGTTTTCTCCATTTCCCCCCAAATTTTCACCCCCAAATCACTAATTAAATGATTAAATCAAAGATATAATCATGGAATTTGACTAACACTAAGTAAGAATCACTTACCCCAATCACTCCCTTGAAAATCTCTCCAAGAATCACCTCAATCCGAGCTCCCAAAAACCAAATTTGTGAAATGAACTCAAACCCTCGTTGTTTATATATTTAAGCCTACACAGATGTCCTTAATCACGATCGCGGAAAATGCTTCGCGATCGCGAAGCACAAACTCCCCTTCCTAAGAATTAACCTTGTCATCTTCGGTCAACAAGCATCGAAGGTGGCTCGCTACTCCCACGGGGACAAAAAGAACTCGGGCATCCTCCGGGACAGTGATGATTATCGACCTCTTACGGCATGGGTCCGCACTCAGGGCGGGGAATTGGTTGACTAAATTTGAGCTCGAGTTTAGCCCTTCGACCTTTGAAGACGTATCCTTTCTCGGTATTTCCAAGTCGCCCATCCCGGAAAATTATTCCAAAACAAACGAGTCCACGACGTCAAAAAAGGAACGAAAAGGATCGTCCATGCCATGAGCACCTTCGTTAGATTTCTCCATCCTTGCTTGGGCTTCTTAGAGCATAGACTCGGTGCAAGAGGGCGTCCCAGAGATCTAAATTGTAATGGGCACGTCTTTCGGTGCACAACCAACATCCTGGGAAGTTTCATCCCGAGGATCCGCGTCAGCTTTCTGAGTTGGAGGGGGTTCGGTCTCGCGAGTCTCCCCTTAGGATGCCTCCCAATCCCCGGGATAGGTATTCGTCCCGTGAGTTACGAAGATAAATTCCTCCTCGAGCTCATCCCTAAGCCGAAGAAGGGAGTCGGAGGAAGGCACACGAGAGCTGGAGCCCTTCCTGGGTTTACGGAGCACCCGCTTCTTCGGTTTCTTTGCCTCGGAGCTCGGGGTGCCCGAGGGCTTTCTTTTTCTTTTCTTTGTTCCCTCCGTGGAAGAAACAGAGACCAACAGGCGAGGGCACATGTTTGTCCCCTTCGAAGGCCTAAGTTCGATGGTCTTGGGCAAACCTACAATAATAAAGAAGAGGGATTAGTGTAACATAAATGAAGACGTAATGTTAGCTATTCGGGAAGAGACCTTACCATGAGAACGGGCTTCCCAAGGGCCCTCTGATAGTTCGCGCCACGTGCGCCCGAAGTACGACATCTAAGTACAGATTCCCTCGATCCACTCCTTTAAACGGGGGACCGGATTCAAAACCCGGGCAACAGCTGCACATCCACAAACATAAATAAGAATATCAAAGTAAAAGAAGAAGAAATTTTGATGAAAGAGTTGCACTTACGAGACACATTCCATTCCTCAAGGTATGGCATATATTCTAGGGAGATCAAATCCTCGGTCTTCACTCAGACGAAACATCCCTTCCAGCCACGCTCTCGGTCTTCATCGATACTGGAGAAGGGAGCCTTGCTGGCCCGGCGTGTCAGCTTGATCAGTCCCCCTCAAAACGTCCGGGGACTGTGTAATCGAAGCAGGCGATCAATTGTGAGCCGACGAGATTCGGTCTTGTTCACGAAGTAACAAAGGAGGGTCACAATCCTCCACAGTGAGGGATGGCTCTTCCCGAGGCACACTTCGTACCTCTTGCAAAATTCCAGGATGATCGGGTCCATCGGGCCCAATGTGAACGGATAAGTGTAAACACTTAAGTACCGCTTCACATGGGTAGTAACGGCGTCCTCGGGCCCGGGGACTAGCACATTCTTTCCTTCCTAACCGCAGTCGTTACGAACTATGAGAAGAACGTCCTCCGTTACCGAACATATATATCTCGAGACCCCTTCCCCTCGGTCCTGTTTGCGCGAGGGCTTCTCGACCTTAAAGTCGTCAGCAATCAAACATCCCGCGGGAATAAACGCCAACAAAGGAGGCTGGGGGGCCGGTTCGTTAACAACTGCAACAGGAGAAGCCGCTTCGAGGGCCACCACCTCGGGGGGGACCGCTTCAATACCAGCGGCCGGCTAAGAAGACGTAGAGGCAACTTGTTGAGGAACGGTTTTTGATTTTTTTGCCATTGTCATTTGAGAGAAAGTTTGAAAATTTAATGAATAAACACGAAGCTTTGGAGAAATGGGTTTTGGAGATGAAGAACAGGGTATGAAGATTTGAAAAAAATTTTGGTAGAAATCTGGAGATTGCTATGAAGATTGAAGAACAGGGATGAAAATTTGAAGATTTGATGAAGGTTTTGATAATGGTTAATGGCTCGAGGATAGCGGTCTTATCGGAAAGAAGAAAAAGAACAAAAGAAGGAGGATTTTATAGGAAAACATCTGACGCTTCGCATTTGGAGGCAACCTTCCGGAAAGCGACACGTTTTCGAATAGAACTACGCGATTGATGGGACGTTTCGGTTCCCCGTCGTAACTTACAAAGGAAGGAACCGGAGTCATCTATCGTTTCCCATCATTTCGGCTAGCCTACTTTCTGAGAAACGAGCAGACTATCTGTATACGGGTAAAATCGAGCCCGTCGCATGATTCGACTTCCCGGTGAGCCGAGCGGAGTGGGAAGATGACCGTAACTTATCGGAGTCAGAACGAAGAATCCCTTGTATTAGGGATCGGGCAAACACCTGCCCTTGTGGATATCGGGGCCATATCCTCGAGGACCGATTTAAGTGTTGAGACTTTGGAGAGCATCATCGAGTAGCTGCACACGACTAACTTAGGGCCGTGATATCCGTACCCAAATGGATATCACGACGCAAATATCGGCTCGTATCAGTGATCGGCGTAACGGAAGATTTTTACCTTTTCTAGAATTGTACTTAGGGTAAAAATTTCCTACTATATAAAGGGGAAAGATTATTATTCATAGACACATTGTAACATTCATATCAAGGCAATATACTCTTACTTTCTCTGTTATTCAAAGTTCTTACTTTTGTTCATCGGTTCTTCATTGTTGTGAGCTCGGGATCGAGGCAACCATTACATTAAACCGCTGGTGAGTCCGGGATCACTCTCCTTAATTGGTTTGACAATCTATTACACCCTTTATTTGTTTAATCTAACGTTATTCATCATTTATATTGAATTGATTGCATGTTCTTAAAACTACTACAAGTTCAATTGTTATTCATTTTTCAGGGTAAACGAATATTGCTAATCGTTATACACAGTCTAGAAAAGGAAGCATCGTTCACTTAGATATCCATGCGCCTCGACGTAGATCCACCAGTACCATAGAATGATATTATGGAGAAGTGTCATACACATCCATCAACAAATGAAGATAGAGGACAGATCAAAATTCAAAATAAATACTGAAAATTTTCTTCACTCCCAGATAACCATTGAAAATTTTTCTCCTTCGTTCATCGAACAAATCTCTGAAAATAGGCAAAGTCTCTGTCCACAGAAGGGTGGTGTTACTGATTCCCCCTATTGCAACCTCTAATTCTGATATGTAAGTTGCTCCTAATACCATCTTCTTCATTGATTACATCCCAACATTGTCGTCGTGGTGCTTGTTTTTTGATACAATGGGTTCACCATAAATAGATATTTCATAAACCAAAATTGGACTATATAATTTAGGTGGAAAGTTTTGTACATGTAAAGTCATCAATCTTATGACAGTAAAATTAATAAGAAAGATTTTATCAAAATAAATAAATTAATATGTCCTCTATATCATTTTGTGTGGACTCAATTTAATGTTAACATAACACGTCTAACATCACAAGTGTTAAAATTCTTTACTTCTTTTTTTTTATCGTTCTACCCTAGTCAAATATGATTCAGATAAACTTATAACTGGTAGGTTTACCTGTCTCCAAACTTGGGGAGAAGAATAGTAGTTGTGACATTAACCATGTGAACTGCTAATGTTGATCTATAGTGTTGGTTCTCGCATTGTTCATTTGTTTCACCAATTATGGTACTATAACTGGTCAAGATTCCACCATTGCGGAGGTCAACAGCTTGATCCAAGTAGTACTCTATAGGCCTTTTGCACGGTTCTACATTGTTTGGTTGTGTACTGAATGTGAATAGTTCTTCAGACCCTTTCCATGTCTTGAACGTTTGCATTGGCATCTCCAATTCCCTTGCATTCATCAGCCATGGATATAATTGAACTGAGAATCCCCAGGACACTGATGATGACCAGTTTCACTTTAGGTCATAGCACAAACTATGTTTAATATAGCCAAAAAATTTGGCTTATTTTCAAGTGGGGGTCAAGTCTTCATGACATTTTTCATGACATAATATCCACTATAACAAAATTTGTGGAACAAATTTTCATGACATTTGTCATAACATACTATCCATTATAACACAATTTGTGGATCAAGTTTTCATGACATTTGCCATGACATAATATCCACTATTAGGTCAAGGATTTCTTGCTATAAATAGAGGAGCTTCTCCTGATTTGAGAACACATCAATTCAAGAGCTTTTCACTCTTGTCTTTCTTTCTCCTCCTTTATTTCATTATAGAGTATTTTGTAAGAGAGTGAGTGTTGGGAAACACTTGTGTGAACCTTTTCTTTGGAGTGATTTTGTGAGGTTATTCTCTTGGGGTATTTGGGATTAATTAGAGTATTTACTCTAATTTTGTACTCTCTGTTGTACTCTTGTTGGTATAGTAAATTTGCTCCTCTCTGCTTGTGGACATAGGTCACCTTGACCGAACCACGTTAAATTTGTGTCTTCTTTATCTTCTTTAATTGCCGTTATTATCAACTTGCATTGTCTTTGTTATTGTCACTAAAACGTTGTTTTGCTAAATTTCGCACTACCCGATTTTTCGATCCTAACAAATTGGTATCAGAGCCAGATTTAACCGGGTTAGTTTAAATAGCCAAAATGACTCTAATAAAGTCTTGTGTTAAGAAATTTGACAGAAGTACAAATTTCGGAATGTGTCAATTAAAGATGGAAGCTATCCTAATTCAGGATGGCTTAGATTTGGCATTACAAGGAAAGGAGAAGAAGCCGAATAAAATGACAGACGAGGAGTTTGCAGCAGGTATTATTTAAATCTCTCAAATGAGGTTTTGTGTGAAGTTGCAGCAGAAAGCTCAGCCAAAGGCATATGGGAAAAGCTGAAAACCCTATGTATGAAAAGAACATTAGAAAACAGGCTTTATCTAAAGCAAAAACTCTATACTTTTGTATGGCTGAAGGTACCTCTATACTTACACATATTGATACTTTTGATTCTCTTCTTATGGATTTAAATAACGTAGATGATGAAATCAAAGATGAGGATCAAGTTGTGTTATTGCTTGTTTCCTTACCCAGTCGTTTAAGCATATAAGAGATACTATGCTTTACGGAAAGGATAATATCTCTTATAAAGATATCAAATCTATTTTGAAACTAAAAGA